>JANAVB010041220.1:6031039-6076972 GCA_029216955.1 Iris pallida | reverse complement strand
CTCATGTCTAGTTCCTGTTTATACCCTGTTTATATTATTGCATGATTAAACTGTTAGATAGGCATGTTTTTATGTATCTTGCTATGTCCCCTGAGGACCTGATGATCTCTTCAGGTAGCTGATTGCACGGAGTTAGTTAGCTGAGCATGTGGTAGTTGACTTCATCTGCATGATTCAGGTATTTTGTTAGTATTATTGATTTACTATCTTTCTCGTGCTTTTGTGATATGTCCTGCTTATCATCTTAGCTTTATAGACTCATATTATTCTTGGAGTCTAATCGGACATATATGCTAGTGGGCTGTAGACCACGACCCATACCTGTTCATTCTTGTCTTATATATTCTTGTGGATTGAGATACACTGTAGATTACCATATTAGCCATGATACCATGATCTTGACAGCTTATACGTACTCAAGTCGGGCTAGGAGTCCGCTTGATACGTAGCTAGCTTGCTCACGCTCTCGTATCCCAAAAAGCGGGTGCGGGTCGTGACAAGTTTTTATGGTGGCCCATGCAGGTCAGAGCATATCGTACCGGTTACGTAACTGTGCTGGTACGAGCCTACGAATATGACTAAACCTTAGAAATCTCAATCCACTCTGCCTTGAAAATTCTCCTAGAAATTCTCTACGTCCTTAAAATTCCATATTTGCTCTCGATTATACTTTCTTGCTTTCCGTACCATTGATTCTCGTCCCTTTTATTTCGAGGTGACGAACGATCGTGCTATCTAGGACTTATCAGAAATTCTTAAGTTATAGTATAATATTGCCTAATTATTGAATTTTTGGTTGTTTATAGCTATGAGGGATTAAAGATACCATGTGTCCTAGATATTTTGGTAGAATTATTAGCCACTAGTTAGAAGATTATAAGATTTTAGTGACCGGTGGAGCGAAAATTTTACCACTAGGAGCGTTCGGATAAAGTCTGCATATAGACTTGGATAAACTCTTAGGGCAGTGCTACGTACACGACTTTTCCGAAGGCCGGTAACATTTTCTTATTTTTATTTTCTTGCAGATTTAAAACGAAGAATATTGAAGAAATTATAACAAAATATACACTTGTTCGCTCTACTTAGGAGATTTTTTTTTTGATTTCAAAACTCCGATTTGATAGATGAGATTTATTGTCCATACTACTTCACAAAAAATTGTCTGTATATTCTCCAACCAAACTCATGAAGTGGTTAAAAATTTAAATTTGGACGACTTAACACTCCAAAATCTACGAACCAAATGGCCCAAAGCATAGAAAACCTAGAATAAGATTCCCTTTAGAAGCTACAGTAAGACTGCTCTAGTATTTTGACAGCTTACTAAAACTTTGAAAATGAATGGATGAACCAACAAAAATCTTGCACCAAATTATATAATAGAACTAGTTTGGCTAATATAGTAATCTAAAGGCAAACGATAATTCATCTGAGTCATAAAATGGTAGATATAACTGGAATATATCCATTCGACTCGACAACTCCAGAACAAGGTTAACATATAAAAAAAATTGTGCCAATAGGCCCTGCTAACTTAGTCTTCTTTGAAGTCGTGCGGGTCTCGATATCCCGTTTCCACTAGGAGTATCCACCCTCGCCTTACAATTTTGGAAGGTGACCGAAATATTTACAATGCTGATAAATTGGTGGAACCCATTCATATTCAACATTCAGGATGAATACCTCAATGAAGGTATGTCATATTCCAGTTGTGATGGGAGATATTTACATGCTTCTATCTCTCCCAAACACTCTTGCATACCCTATCCTCGATCTCATCATGGTCTCCTCGTCCGCTTTGACCGGTCTTCCAATCAAACTAGCCAGTCGCATCATCAGTGGGATACTCCGGCACATAATAGGGAGTTTCGTGAATCGAATCCAGATAGGTACCATGTGAAGAATTTTGTCCTCGCACCGAGAACTTGGTGACCATTCCATCACGATAATAAGCCGTCCATCAAATATCCATAGTCCATCCTGCAGTATATGCTTTATATCCTCCTATATCCCGAACCAAACAAAGTAGAAACCATTGTCCCGAGCAAAGAGCTCCATACTCCCATTTGGCTTCCAAACACGATTTGTATATACGCACAAATTTGGCTATAGAAAGGCATATTTCCTAGCATATATAAAACCATCGTATTACGCCAGTAGTACTCCAACGTCTCCGCTAACTCCTCCTCTAGGAAAGAAGCCTGTATCCCTCCATCCACCCTCTTTCGTTCAACAAACTTCATTTGACCATTAGACATAAACGTCACAGGATGACATAGGTCCGCTCAGGATTTACCCTACTTGATCACCCATGGGCGCTTTTACTTTCTCCACATATGTTGCTTGCCTTAGGAGCAATCTCGGTTGATTCCCCCCTAAAAAACATAGTCCTTTTTGCAGTATTTGATTGAATCGTCGCTCTACCAACCTCCAGCCATGATGCCTTCGCTCTGATCGGATGGCAAGGCAGAGATGCACCTCTTCTGCCTAACTCCAAACTTTCTGTCACACCCCAGAACCAGAATACTGGAGAGCGGGGGCGTACATAGCCAGCTACGTATATTGAAATGGAATCCATTTCGCTATACGGTCATGGCTGTCTAGATATGAGGGTTTACTACAAGCCAACGGTCTCTTAAGGTCAAGCGTATTGTCTCAATCTCAAGCAAGTAATATAGTTACAAGATGTTAGACCTCCAAATATACAATAAAAGGCGTCCCAAATATTACATATTGGATGATCATGAAGCTAGTCGTACAAATATCAAGACTAGCAAGAGTTCGGTCATACATGATCAACCCTAGGATTTGTTAATCATCTTACAGCCCGTAGGCAGACAGTAAGTAATTGTATCGAGCTAACAGGTGCTCGTCGGCTAAACGCCTCAAAAGAATAATTTTACAATGAAGTGAGTGAAACAAAATGGAAAACCCACTCGTAGCCCGGGTTTCTTCTAGTCGCCACCATCGGGCTGGAGGTTCGGTAGATCCTCGGGTGCTGCTCCGAAATCTGACCACACAAAACCAGCTGGGTCAAACCCCAGAAAGAGCAAGTACCACAAAGGAGGCCACGAATTAAGAACAAAAGCCAGCATATCAGAACATAAGAAAATGGAAGAAAAGTACAAATAATAAAGAGTACAACAGACAATAAACGACTAGGGATGTGGAACCATTCCGGAAGCCAGGTTACAACCCGTAAGTCAAACAAGGACCGGGGTTGTAACCCTTCGCCTGAATAGCTCTATGTCTCTAACCATTTATTGTTAAAGATAAGTAAAATAATCATGTACAGAAGTACCAGGTACTGGGACTAGACGAGACTTAGATAAGGCTGGACACCATCTATTCACAAGCGGCCAAGCAAATACTACGGCTTACTACTTAACTAACTAGGGTTATCATAAGCCTAATTACTAACAAGATGCAAATGAGAAATTCCCAGTCCCAAGCCCTGCAGACTGTCTAGTTATCCTTCCGCGGGTTGAGAGTATGGTTGGGTACATCGCCCAGGAGACGATATACCCTTAGATGACTTAGAGGGTGCAACACATGACAGTGTGCTGGAAATGTGCCCTACTCATCGGCAGGCTACAAGTCCGTTTAAAGCATCCAGATAACGAGATCGTCTGTGACTGGAAATTCTCCATGAACTAAAGTGTGATCTAGTAACTAGCCTAATCCATATTCAGAGTGAATCCCTGACCGTGGTAACCAGGGAGTCACGTCCTAGATATGATGCAAGACAAGACAAGTGGATTGTACGAAGCAACAAGAATGAACACCCACGGAGTCAGAGTTGGTTATACGAGTCAAGTAGCTATCGTAACAGCATCAAGTCAAGTCAAGTTACAAGTTACAAGCTTACAAGTTACAAGTCAGGAGTGTGCCGCCACGGGCCACTATCAAGTTATCCAGTATCAAGATTAATCTTGAATTACAGGTTAAAAGTTAAGGACGCACCCCATCGGGTCACTATCAAGAAGATCAGAAAGTACTGAATCATACTTCACAGAAATCATAAAAAACTATACTAGTCATAAGCAAAACACCAAAAACCGTGCCAGGTCGTGCTGGTCGAGACAAACGTGTTGTGTGGAACAAGATCTCAAAACTCCAACCCACAAAAGAGAAGCCAAGTCCAAGGAATAAAATCCAAACCATCATGGGCAATAGGTTGCGCTGGGGTTAGATTGCGCTAGGGTCGAGCTGCGCTAGGGTGAGCTGCGCAGGAGATGAACTGTGCAGGAGATGAACTGCGCATGAGTTGAACTGCGCATGGGATGAACTGCGCAGGAGATGAACTGTGAACGAGTTGAACTGCGCACGAGTTGAACTGCGCATGAGTTGAACTGCGCAGGAAATGAACTGCGCAGGAGATGAACTGCGCACGAGTTGAACTGCGCATGAGTTGAACTGCGCATGAGATGAACTTTGCAGGAGATAAACTGCGCATGAGTTGAACTGCGCACGAGTTGAACTGCGCACGAGTTGAACTGTGCACAGTTGAACTGCGCACGAGATGAACTGCGCACGAGTTGAACTACGCACGAGTTGAACTGCGCACAGTTGAACTGCGCACGAGTTGAACTGCGCACAGTTGAACTGCGCATGGCCTTGCGCTAAAGAGCGCTGGCCGAGGGTCATCTTCTCCATCAGGCCGAGGAAAAACTCCAAGAACTCCAAATTTCCAATCTTCATAACTTAGCCAAAACAAAACCAAATTTGGATTTTCAAAGTTTTAACTTGTTTAAAATTGAATTCTCTTCCACATGGAAACCTCAAAACAAGGAAAAAATCTAAGTTTAATAGATCAAAACCAAGAAAATCCGAAAATGGTTAAAACTTAGATCTAGAAAAATGGAAGCTCCAAATCACAAAATGCCAAGTTCTAATGTTGTTCACCATGGCCTAATCTAGCTAATGGACAAATAAAATGGGGTCCTTATGTGGTGGCAAGGTGCACTTACCTATGGTGTTGGTGTTGTGTGGAGGAAGGAAGAAGAAGATGAAGAAATTAATGGAAGTTATGAGGAGAGAGAAGGTTAGGTGGGGTTTTAATGAGGGATGGTGTGTTGTGTTGAGGGTGGAGATTAGCTAAGGTAGTTCAATGCAAACCAAACCAAACCAATTCCTTCTCCATAAAATAAAACCACGCCAGGTCCAAAACCCATTTTACGAGAAAACCAGAATCCGCAAGTTAAACCAAAACACAATTACAGGCCAGAATCCGAGAAAATAAAATACATGTCCGAAATACATATAAGCCTAATCAGAATACGTATTCTCAAATACGGGCATTACAACTCTACCCACCTTAAAAGAATTCCGTCCTCGGAATTTAAATCAAGATGCTTAGAGATGTAAGAGCCAGCTATGCTATCCACAATTAAGCTACACTAACAAACAATCAAACAATCATACATGCAAGCAAGGGATGGAAAGCATAAGGTATAAGGAAGACATTATACCTTATGAGTCAAACAAGTCGGGATATCGCGATCGGATGTCGTCCTCACGCTCCCACGTTGACTCACCTAGAGAGTGATGACCCCAAGCAACACGGACTAAGCTAATAGTCTTATTCTTGAGTATCTTTTCTCTCCGGTCCAATATAAACACGGGCCTCTCCTCATACAAAAGGTTGGTACCAACAAACAATTCCAAATGGTCCAGGATATGGCTCGGGTCCAGGATGTACCGTCGTAATTGGGACACATGGAATACATCATGCACCTCTCTTAGCGACAACGGAAGAGCGAGACGATAGGATACATCTCCTGCTCGCTCCAGGATATCGAACGGCCCTATATACCTAGGACTAAGCTTTTCCCGTGCGCCAAAACGAATGACGCCACGGTTAGGCGAGATCCTAAGGAATACATGGTCACCGATAGCAAACTCTAAGGGACGCCGATGGGCATAGGCCCAATGCCGCTGGCGATCTTTGGCCACTCGAAGACGATCTCTGATCCCTCTGACCACTTCAACTGTCTGGGCAATTATTTCTGGACCGAGCATCTGTCTCTCTCCGATGTCGTCCCATGCTAGCGGGGATCTGCACTTTCTGCCATACAGTGCCTCGAATGGGGCCATCTGAATACTGGCCTGGAAACTATTGTTGTACGAGAATTCTACCAGGTGCAGGTGATCCTCCCATGAACCACCGAAGTCAAGGGTACAAGATCTCAACATATCTTCAAGAGTCTGGATTGTGCGCTCTGACTGACCATCTGTCTGCGAATGATAAGCTGAGCTAAACTGAAGGTGAGTTCCCAAACTCTCTTGCAGGCTACGCCAAAAGTGTGATGTGAATCTTGAATCCCTGTCCGAGGTGATACTGACCGGCACCCATGAAGCCTGACAATCTGCCTGAGGTACATCTCTGCCAACTGGGCCGTAGACTGACCAACTCTGAATGGGAGAAAATGAGCCACCTTCGTGAGCCTGTCAACTATAACCCAAATAGCATCTCGACCAGCTGGGGATCTAGGCAATCCAGTCATAAAATCTATGGTCACATGCTCCCACTTCCATTCTGGAATCGACAAGGGCTGAAGAAGTCCAGCGGGCCTCTGATGTTCAGCTTTAACCTGCTGGCAAACCAAACACCGAGAGACAAACCGAGCTATCTCCCTCTTCATACCATTCCACCAGAAATGCTGACGAATATCACGGTACATCTTTGTGCCACCGGGATGAATAGAATACTGTGAACTGTGAGCTTCTGCCATGACCTCCTGTCTGATATCTCCACTAGGTACACAAAGACGAGTGCCATGTCGAAGTGTACCATCTTCATGAATGCACAACTCTGGCCTTCTTCCTGCCTCACACTCTGTTCTGAGTCGCTGAAGCTTGGAATCTGCTGACTGTGCTCTCCGGATCCTCTCAACTATGCTAGACTAAACCTGTAGACTGGCCATCAACGCCACGTTAGTAGGAAGAACCACTTTAATTCCCATCTTCTGAAGATCTGCCAATAACTCTGGTTGCGCCGTCAGGAAATAAACTCCGGCTCTCCTGCTCAATGCATCTGCTACAATATTGGCCTTCCCTGGGTGATACTGCAAATCCACATCGTAGTCCACCAATAGCTCAAGCCATCTTCTCTGCCGCATGTTAAGGTCCTTCTGGGTGAAAACATACTTCAGGCTCTTGTGATCAGTAAATATCTCCACTCTGTCTCCATATAAGTAGTGCCTCCACACCTTAAGTGCAAATACTACTGCTGCCAGCTCCAAGTCATGGGTCGGGTAATTCCTCTCATGATCACGAAGTTGTCGCAATGCATAAGCTATTACCTTCCCATGCTGCATCAAGACACACTCCAATCCTCTGCCTGAAGCGTCACAATAAACTGTGAATCCTCCGGTCCCATCTGGAAGTGTGAGAATGGGAGCCGTTATCAAACCTCGCTTCAACTTCTCAAATAATTCCTGACACTCTGCTGTCCATACGAACGGCACATCCTTACGGGTCAACTGGGTCATCGGCGCTGAAATCCTTGCAAAATCTGAAACGAATCGCCGGTAGTAGCCGGCTAATCCAAGAAAGCTACGAACCTCTGCCACTGAACTAGGTACTGGCCATGACTCGATAGCCACAATCTTCTGGGGATCTACTTCCACTCCTCCTCAGGTAATGATGTGACCCAAGTACGAAATATGATCGAGCCAGAACTCGCATTTACTGAACTTGGCGTACAACTGGTGCTCTCTAAGCATCTTAAGGACGATTCTGAGATGCTGCTCATGCTCTGCTTTGCTCTTGCTGTAGACCAGGATATCATCTAGGAACACGATCACGAACTAATCCAAGTAAGGCATGAAAATACGATTCATGAGGTCCATGAATATAGCTGGCGCATTGGTTGCTCCAAAGGGCATAACAAGAAACTCCCAATGCCCATACCTAGATCGGAAAGCTGTCTTCGGGATGTCCTGCTCTCTGACTCTAATCTGGTGGTATCCTGACCGCAAGTCTATCTTCGAGAACACTGAAGCCCCTTTGAGTTGATCAAATAAGTCATCTATCCTCGGGAGAGGGTATCTGTTCTTGATTGTCACTGAGTTCAAGGTACGATAATCTACACATAATCTGGACGTACCATCCTTATTTTTCACAAGAAGCATCGGGGCTCTCCAAGGCGATCTACTTGCACGAATGAATCCTTTGGTCCTGAGTTCTTCAATCATCTTGTACAAAATCTCCAACTCTGAAGGCGCCATCCTGTAGACTCGCTCTGATACTGGTGCTGTCCCAGGGGATCAAGTCTATAGTGAACTCGATCTCTCTCTCTGGCGGCATCCCTGGAAGTTCCTCTGGGAAGACATCTGGAAATTCCTCAACTATCCGGGGTAACTGTACTGCTGCTACTGCCATCCGCAATACTGGGGAAGATGGTTCCACTGCGCCTCTGGAAAACGAAAACTCTGGCTCGCCTGGAATACTAAAGACAACCCTGCCAACATGGCAGTCTATTCTAGCATACTGGTTCCTCAACCAATCCATGCCTAAGACTACATCATAGTCTGCCATAGGAAACTCTATAATCTAGCGGGGAACTTTCTACCGCTACCTACGATCCGACACGAGGAAAACACTCGATCTACTCCCACAAGACCATTACCAGTAAGTATATTGAGCCTTACTGATAATGACTATGGCTCCAATCCTATCCGTGTTGCGAATTGTGCAGACATGAATGAATGCGATACACCAGAATCAAATAATACCGATGCTGGAAAGGAGTTGACGAGAATAGTACCTGCCACTCCCTCACCTGGTGCAACTTCTTCTTCCATAGTCATCATCATAGCCTGACCTTGTCCTCTGGCTGTGGGTCCCCTCTACTGGAAACCTCTCTGCCTGCTCTGTACCTGGGCTTGGGTATACTACTGCTGGTTCTGCTGATGAAACGCCTGGGCCTGAGGCAACAATGGCCTCGGGTACTGCTGCTGCTGCATAGGTGCTGGTCCCCTAACCGATGGACTGGTTAGGTTAGAAGAGGACGAACTACCCCTATTCGGGCAGGCTCATATCTTGTGATCTACCGCTCCACAAGCCAGGCACAATCCCTGCGCCCTGTGACAATCTGCCACCACGTGCCCTGGCTTCCCGCAATGAGAACATCCTATCGCGGAAGTCTGCTTCTGCTGCTGCGGGTACATCGGGATTGAATGTTGAACCGACGTCACTGAGGCCGTCCGCCTCGGAGTTCCAATGGTCAAACCCCTAGCTGCCTGGGCGGGAGCTGATGATTAGTGCATCTGATTGTGGGATCGCTTCCTACCTCCGGTCCTATCCACGATCCTTTGGGAGGTGTACTCGTGCCTCATAGCTACCCTCAATACTGCATCGAACGTCTGGTGCTCGAACTGCTCAACTGCCAACAAGATCTCCAAATGCAGTCCCTGCTGGAACCGCTGGGCCCTATCAAACTCGGTCACCACCAAGGTGGGGGCAAACCTACTGAGTCTAGAAAACTCAGATGTATAACCGTCGACCGTTCTGCCTCCTTGCTTCAAGTTGGTAAACCTCGTCTGCAGGTCGTACCGAGCCACAGCATCAAAATACTTCGTCTGGAATCTTTCTCTAAATACCGCCCAAGTAACTGGCGCCGCTAATCCCACGGCCTGTGCCGCCCACCAACTGCGAGCCAAGTCCAGCAACTGTAGGCGTACCACCGTCACCTTCTCATTCTCAGGTGTCCTTGCTGCTTCCAGAATCACCTCGGTATCCTGAAGCCAAGCATCCGCGACAATCGCATCCTCGCTGCAGTCGAAGAATGGAGGGTTCAAGCGCTTGAAGCTGTTGGCCGCGCTGTTCCCTGGATGACTGCCTCTGGTCAAAGCATCTGCCACTACCTGGTGCAAGGTGTCTCCTCTACGATCCTGGGAAGTTATCAAGGTCCTGATGAGACCTACCAAGGTGCCATCATCAGGTTCGGTAGGTCGAACGGGCTGAACTGGGGGCTTTCCTCCAGTAGGTATAACTCTGAAGGTTACTCCGGAATGCTGGGCTTGATCTCCGGGTTGCTGCTGGTCCATGGAAAGTGCTCCACCTTGCTGATCGGCGGGGTCAGGTACAGTACCGCTGAAGAAGACGACATAGGGAATCAATAAGAAAGGACCAGGACAGATCAACGATACAAGCACATGATCAGGGCAAGAATCCAGAGATTCAGAGGATATGAACGGAGATCAAGGACGAGTACTGATTGAGACATCTATTTGGTAAACCCTCACATTCTTGAATGCCAAGACCTGCATGGGCCACCACTTAAACCATATCACGCCCCAGAACCATAATACTGGAGAGCAGGGGCGTACATAGCCAGCTACGTATATTGAAATGGAATCCATTGCGCTATACGGTCACGGCTGTCTAGATATGAGGGTTTACTACAAGCCAATGGTCTCTTAAGGTCAAGCCTATTGTCTCAATCTCAAGCAAGTAATATAGTTACAAGATGTTAGACCTCCAAATATACAATAAAAGGCGTCTCAAATATTACATATTGGATGATCATGAAGCTAGTCGTACAAAATATCAAGACTAGCAAGAGTTCGGTCATACATGATCAACCCTAGGATTTGTTAATCATGTTATAGCCCGTAGGCAGACAGTAAGTAATTGCATCGAGCTAACAGGTGCTCGTCGGCTAAACGCCTCAAAAGAATAATTTTACAATGAAGTGAGTGAAACAAAATAGAAAACCCACTCGTAGCCCGGGTTCCTTCTAGTCGCCACCATTGGGCTGGAGGTTCGGTAGATCCTCGGATGCTGCTCCGAAATCTGGCCACACAAAACTAGCTGGGTCAAACCCCAGAAAGAGCAAGTGCCACAAAGGAGGCCACGAAATAAGAACAAAAGCCAGCATATCAGAACATAAGAAAATGGAAGAAAATTACAAATAATAAAGAGTACAACAGGACAATAAACGACTAGGGATGTGGAACCATTCCGGAAGCTAGGTTACAACCCGTAAACCAAACAAGGATCGGGGTTGTAATTCTTCGCCTGAATAGCTCTATGTCTCTAACCATTAATTGTTAAAGATAAATAAAACAATCATGTACAGGAGTACCAGGTACTGGAACTACACGAGACTTAGACCAGGCTGGACACCATCCATTCACAAGCGGCCAAGCAAATACTACGGCTTACTACTTAACTAACTAGGATTATCACAAGCCTAATTACTAACAAGATGCAAATGAGAAATTCCCAGTCCCAAGCCCTGCAGACTATCTAGTTATCCTTCCGCGGGTTGAGAGTATGGTTGGGTACATCGCCCAGGAGACGATATACCCTTAGATGACTTAGAGGGTGCAACACATGACAGTGTGCTAGAAATGTGCCCTACTCGTCGGCAGGCTACAAGTCCGTTTAAAGTGCCCAGATAACGAGATCGCCTGTGACTGGAAATTCTCTATGAACTATAGTGTGATCTAGTAATTAGCCTAATCCATATTCAGAGTGAATCCCTGACCGTGGTAACCAGGGAGTCACGTCCTAGACATGATGCAAGACAAGACAAGCGGATTGTACGAAGCAACAAGAATGAACACCCACGGAGTAAGAGTTGGTTATACGAGCCAAGTAGCTTTCGTAACAGCATCAAGTCAAGTCAAGTTACAAGTTACAAGCTTACAAGTTACAAGTCAGGAGTGTGCCGCCACGGGCCACTATCAAGTTATCCAGTATCAAGATTAATCATGAATTACAGGTTAAAAGTTAAGGGCGCACCCCATCGGGTCACTATCAAGAAGATCAGAAAGTACTAGAATCATACTTCACAGAAATCACAAAAAACCGTACTAGTCATAAGCAAAACACCAAAAATCGTACCAGGTCGTGTTGGGTTGAGACAAACGTGTTGCGTGGAACAAGATCTCAAAACTCCAACACACAAAAGAGAAGCCAAGTCCAAGGAATAAAATCCAAACCATCATGGGCAATAGGTTACACTGGGGTTAGATTGCGCTAGGGTCGAGCTGCGCTAGGGTGAGCTGCGCAGAAGATGAGCTACGCAGGAGATGAACTGCACATGAGTTGAACTGCATATGAGATGAACAACATAGGAGATGAACTACGCACGAGTTGAACTGCGCACGAGTTAAACTGCGCAGGAGATGAACTGCGCAGGAGATGAACTGCGAACGAGTTGAACTGCGCACGAGTTGAACTGCGCATGAGATGAACTGCGCAGGAGATGAACTGCGCACGAGTTAAACTGCGCACAGTTGAACTGCGTACGAGTTGAACTGCGCACGAGTTAAACTGCGCACGAGTTGAACTGCGCACAGTTGAACTGCGTACGAGTTCAACTGTGCATGAGTTCAACTGCGCACAGTTGAACTGCGCACAGTTGATGTAAGCCCCCTGAAATTCAGGGTTAATTTTTATTTTTCTGAATGAATTATTTTTGATAAGTGTTTTATTATTTAATTATTTTTGATCATTAATGTACCTTTCCATGACTTTGACTTCTGGAGCGTCAGAGATACTAATCTCTGTAAACTCTCTTCACGAGTTTTGAAGTAGACAATATTATCTTCGTTTTGATATATCGTGTCTCACTTGAACTCGTTCCCCTGTGCTCTTTTTGTATCGTGCAACTTCGGGTCAACTTAGACCAATTAATCGTTGAATAATTATTCCCACTTTTATTTTTGATCATCGTTTACACGTTACCGTGACTTTTAATTTAGGAGCACCAGACCAGTCGTTTTCTCAGAACCAACTTCTCATAAATGATCTACTCGAGACGCTCTTCACCCATGACCTTTGTGTCCCACTCAGACACTCCATTTTGTACTTTATTTTCTTCGCACAACTTCCGGGTCAATTTAGGCCGATTTATTTTCTACCGTAAAACCTGATTTAATTTCCAATTTAATTTCAGGACCCGACATCGATCCAACCTAGCCGACCCAAAGTATGGACGTGGCCCACATGAAGCCTACTACCCGCATAATGCTTGTATCCCATTTATTGGAGTCCCCACATGTTATTTATTTATCCATGATTATGAAATCCTATTTTAATTCGATTATTTCACCCGGTCCGATTTTGACCCGACCCGGCTCGACAGAACCCGAACCCAAGCCCCATGTTATACTCTCATGACTGCCCAAATACCCTACACAATATTTCTCTTTTTCCTATTTTGGAAATATCTCTTCCTCTCTCTCTACTTTATTAATATCTTAAATATCTTATATATATATATATATATATATATATATATACATATATATATATATATATATATATATATATATATAAACATGTATCCCTCTCTCTCTCTCCTATTACTAACACACACACCCCCCCCTTCCACTTTACAGCACACACACACCCCCCCAGGACCGACTTCCCCTCTCTCTCTCACTAAAATATCAAATCTCTCTCTCACTCTCTTTTACACACACACACATACAAAAATATATACATACATCTCTCTCTTTCTCTCAACACACAAACCACACACACACTACTCCACCCTCACCAGCTGACAACCTCTATGGCCGACTTCCCCCCCCCGGCTGAGAGTCTCCTCCCGAGCACCACCCTCTCCTCCTTCCTCCTCCTCCATTTTTCATCACCATCATACTCACCTCTACCATCACCATTACAACCACCATTTCCACCACCCCCACACTAACACCACCGCCGCCGTCGACTCCCGGCCGCCGTGCCCGGCCAGGCCAGCCCCTCCCCGGCGACTGCGCCGCCGCACTGCCGCCGCACCGCAGCATGCAGCAGCAGCTGCGACAGCAGCAGCAGTACGCGCAGTAGCCGTGCCACCCCGCGTGCTGTCCGCGCTCGCCACCGCGGCCAGCCACCGGCCCGCGAGACCCCTCCTACCAGCACGCGACCCCCCGGTGATCACTCCCTGGCCGCTGCCTTCCTCCTCGGTACGACGCATAGGCTATTCGTGCGTTTACGTCGAAATCCCGTCGTGACGCGCGAGTTTGGAACTCAGAATTCGCGCTCCGTTGCAGCAAGTTCGTGCGTGTTTTTCGGGAGATTCGACCGTTGGATCGACGATCTCTTTGCTCCATCACAATTTCGGTATATCCATCTTCACTCCCCTCAATATTCGTCCGTTAATTTTGTCGTTTGATACCTCAAAACTGGCCGCCAAGTTGACGTTTTAAATTGAGTTGTTTTTGGACAGTTTCGTGGAGCCAACTTCGTCAGCTTGTAACTCCCCCGTCGTAGCTCCGGTTGGTGCGCTACCAGTTCCTGTGTGCAGCTGGTATAACCATCTTCCTATCTCCTTTAGGTTTCGTTTCATTATAAGCACGTTCGGTTGGTCGAATTCGACGCCAAAGTTGGCCGTCCGAATTCTTTAATTTGCACTTGTTAAATTCCATTTTTGAACCCGGGACTCCGGATTCAATTTCTGACACCACCAGTAGACTCGAGGCATCGTTCTGGCATGTTTTTATATAAAATTTGCTTGATTTGGAGAACGTGGGCTCTGGCACGTATTTCGGTGCAAAGTGGGTCCCACTTTTCGAGTCAACGGGTCACTTTGAGATCGACTCATTGGAATCCAGTTTTGGATATACCGTTGAGTTCGTATCGTCATTCTGGACTCGTTGACATATAATTTGCTGAGTTTTGAAGATATTTGCTCCGGCACGTATTTCGGTGCAAACCGGATACCAAGTGTCCGCATCAACGTATCATTTTGAGATCGGCACATCGGAATCCTATTTTGGACATACCGATGGGTTCGTATCGTCATTCTGGATTCGTGGACATATAATTTGCTAGTTTTTGTAGACTTCTATTTCGACACATTTTTTGGTGCAAAGTATGCCCAACGGCGGACATCATTTTGACCCGAAATTACCGTTTTGCTCCTGTGTCCTAAATTGGACTTATGGATAGGCTATCCTAGCTAATTTGACCGTTCTGGACACGTTGGTAATATTTATTTTATCATCCGACAACATCTGTAGATTTTGATTATGTATTATCCTTAATTTGTAATTAATTATTTTTCCAAAAATTATTACTTTCTGTTTTTGGATTTTTATATATATTTTAATTGCTATAAAATCTGGAAAAAATTGTATTTAAATACTATGTTAATTTAGATAATTTATTATAATTTTTCCAGTATTTAATAAGTACTTTTGGTATTTTATAAAAATAGGAAAACAGAACTCATTTTCAGTATATTTATGTTTGCTGATTTTTAATAAATATTTATGAAGGTTTATAAATTCAAGAAAAATTATTATAAATTTTATAATTAACAAAGACCATTTTGGTACTTTATTTTATATATATTTAAGCTTTTTGTCTATCTCAAAAATTGTTGGAACATAGTGTACAGTAGATTTAATTATTGAATAATTATGACTTGCAACTTTTTATGTTGTTTTGTGTTTTAGTCGTATTGGACCTCACCCCGTACTAGTATAAAGACCCTAGGAATTTATTTTGGGTATAGTGGCACTCCATATTGACTTTTATGCTAGGTCCCCACTTAGTTAGTATCCAGTCCGGAGTCGTGTCACACCACTAGTGTAATCTTGATCATAGCTTAGAACTGAGTTTGTATGTCATTATTGATAGGACACCGGACATCTATATCTTCGTACTAGTATTCTTGCTTTACTCGAGGCAAGTACATCTACAAACTCATTTACTGTCTTTTAATGCTAGAACATGTATTAACCCTGTTAAAATACTGATCTTTGAGGATAGCAAGTTATGTCTTCACATGTTGTATCACTTTCAGTACCGGTCATGCTTAGGACAGTTATCATATCTTCATATGCTTCTTACTGGTTCCCCGTACATGTTTCACTATCCTTATATCTGCTCCGAGTATTCACATGTTTCATACTGTTCCCAGTACCGGCCATGCTTATATTACTCCCAGTATCTCTCATATGTTTTTACTGTTCTCGTACCTCTCATATGATAGAATATGGGTTATGGGGAAACTGATAGTTGAGTATGTGATCATGCCCCCCTACTCGTACGTACGTACCGAGCAAGGTTGACATTTTATGTATACCTTGTCGTAGGCACACCAGCTGTATTTGTACGTATGTACATCTATCGCTTGTTTTACTTGTATGGAAGTATATTTTAGATACTTGTACCACAGTACATTTTACACCTATTGACCGATCACGTACCTGCTACAGTTTTAAACATTACATATGTATTTGTCTCTATGACATATGTGTCCTTGCCATGATAGACTATGAGATATGCCATGTTCCCTGTGTTACTATGATATTATGATCCCAGTTGTACCATGAGGCCATGTTCCCAGTATTTTCTGTTTTATAGACTTATCACACCATATTTCTTGTTGTATATCTCTTTCATTATATGTTCAGTACTTTAGTTGTAGAGGTTGTACTTGCTCCCGTCCTGACAGGATATCGTTGTATGTTCACTTTCTGAGGAGAATATGCTATATGATACATGTTATGGCACTGATTTTGAGGACCTGGCCTTAGCTCCAGGAAAAGCTCCAGCGGAGAACTTTGCTTAGATATCTTTCTTGTGTTTTGAGACTTAGACTTTATCTGTACTTATATTTGGATACTGGATTTTGTCTCCAGTTAGATACTTTGGTTATGTATTATTAAACCTGTACTTGTTTACCTTCGCTTATAGATGCTGTGTTGTGATGAACCTTAAATATGATTTTAGAACTGTTAGCAGCTTAGATCCTTTATTGTCTATTCTTAGAACAGCTTACTACGCTTTAACCAAGCGTAGGCTGGACATGGCTCGGCCCGGCCCAACAATTTGGGTATCGGGTCGTGACATGTTTTTTTTGGCGGCCCATGCAGGTCCAAACTTAAGTTGTTTCATTACGTTATTGTACCAAGCATGCCTGCAATTAGGATCTAGGACAACTTGATAACACTAGGGATGACATTTAGAACACCTAGAGGATTACTAGGATTGTAACATAGGAAGAACTCATCACAGCATAGGACCGTTAATTATATTTAGTCTCTTGCTTGAAATTCAGTGGGTTACAATTTTGACCAGGATAGTACCCTTGGGATGACCCCTGAGGATCTCACTCTAATCTTACCTAGAAATCTGTTTTCGCTTATTTCCATTTACTCTCCTTTAAATTCGTTGTTGAATTTAATTTCTGATTTTCATTGTTGACTTTGATCTTGCATCGTGATAAATTTTGTGGATTAAATTGTTATATATCCTGATAGGATAAACGTCTGTTTTATTTATGGAGTTTAGAATTTATCGCAACCATATTAGCTGGTATGACAAAAACATAGAGCCTGATTTTGGATATGCTATCCTATTCATAGAATTTAGATTTTCTTGCAGCCATACCGGTTGGCGTGGTAAGGAATCTAGATGATATGACTATAGGGTGTATACCTTAGTTATGGACTCCCTTGTTTATTGCATATAAGCTTACTGGTGGGGTAAAAATTCTGGCAACATGATTTCAGGAAGACGTGTATGGTTATCAGATCATATCTCAACTTGGTTCACTTTATTATGACCGAATGAGCAAGAATAAATTCTTATTATCATTCTTTCCAGTCTTGATTAACTCTGTCCTATCTACATCTACAACTAGGATTACAGGTTCTCTAGGACTCTCCAATAGGATTGCTTTCGCATTATCTTTTGGACATAATTATTTTTGTGTTCCATCTTTCCTATGACTTGACTAAACTCTTCTTCGTTAACCTCTTGGGTAATTCTTCTCGTTATGTATCCCGTTGTCTTCGTACCATTCTTGAAGATTTTTCGATAAATTTTTCTGTCTTGCTCGACCCTTTAACTTGTTTGGACACTGTTATGGATTGCTTGACCCAGTCTTAGACCTTGTTTCCTTCTACTTGATAGATGACCGAAATAGCCAAACCTTGTTAACTGATTCCATAGTATAACTATAAATGTATTGTGTGATTGTGATAAATACTTTTCCTAGGGATTGGTTAGATTAAGCTTATAGGACAAGTATAAGTGACTGACTGTAGTAAACTTGGAAACCATTAAGAATGATTGTATTGATAGTATGACTTGATGATAGGGTATCTAAGATGGAGAAATGAGATATTATATTGTTATGACTATGGATTGAGGATTAAAATCTTGTGCTTAGCAGTTTGAGGATTTAGCATTTGTAGAATTTTGGTTGGTTACCTATAGCTAATTACATGTGATTAGAGGGTAGATCGATATGTGGAATGGTATAGAATAAGTTAGAATGAGTTATCGTATTGCGTACGAGATCGGGAAAATATCAGTTAAAAAGGCATGGAACAAGACAAAGACATATGTACTTTGGTAACTAATAAATCAGGAGTTTTGAAATCAAGGATTTATATTCGGAGGACTTGTTGAGTAAAATGAAGAAGGCTCTACGCCAAGGATAAGAATTGAACGTATGATTTCAAGGAGAAACTGTAGGAAAGGATTGACGATAAATGATGCTAAGGAACTGTGGATTGATAGAATATGGATACTTAGGATACGATAAGGAAATCCAGTATTTACAATTAAGGTTGGAAATATGGTTGATGATTAAGCATTATAGGTTTATAGACATACCCAGAGAATGACCTATAGTTTAGGGTATACATAAAGATTCCATGTTAGTATGGAAGATTCTAAAGGATATATGATGTAGTTTATGATAGAAGGACTTTGTTGAACCTGAACCAAAAAGATTGTAAAGAAAAACGGAAGAGATGATTACAAGGGTAGCAGATTGAGTATCGTAGCCAGAGTAGCTACATGTTATAGTTTGACCTACTGGATGATTTTTAATTTCGAGGATGAAATTCTTGTAAGGTGGGTAGGATGTAAGCCCCCTGAATTTCAGGGTTTATTTTTATTTTTCTGAATGAATTATTTTCGATAAGTGTTTTATTATTTAATTATTTTTGATCATTAATGTACCTTTCCATGACTTTGACTTCTGGAGCGTCAGAGATACTAATCTCTGTAAACTCTCTTCACGAGTTTTGAAGTAGACAAGATTATCTTCGTTTTGATATATCGTGTCCCACTTGAACTCGTTCCCTTGTGCTCTTTTTGTATCGCACAACTTCGGGTCAACTTAGACAAATTAATCGTTGAATAATTATTCCCACTTTTATTTTTGATCATTGTTTGCACGTTATCATGACTTTTAATTTAGGAGCACTAGACCAGTCGTTTTCTCAGAACCAACTTCTCATAAATGATCTACTCGAGACGCTCTTCACCCATGACCTTCGTGTCCCACTCAGACACTCCATTTTGTACTTTATTTTCTTCGCACAACTTCCGGGTCAATTTAGGCCGATTTATTTTCTACCGTGAAACCTGATTTAATTTCCAATTTAATTTCGGGACCCGACATCGATCCAACCTAGTCGACCCAAAGTACGGACGTGGCCCACATGAAGCCTACTACCCGCATGACGCTTGTGTCCCATTTATTGGAGTCCCCGCATGTTATTTATTTATCCATGATTATAAAATCCCATTTTAATTCGATTATTTCACCCGGTCTGATTTTGACCCGACCCGGCTCGACCGAACCCGAACCCAAGCCCCATGTTAAACTCTCATGACTGCCCAAATACCCTACACAATATTTCTCTTTTTCCTATTTTGGAAATATCTCTTTCTCTCTCTCTACTTTATTAATATCTTAAATATCTTATATATATATATATATACATATATATATATATAAACATGTATCCCTCTCTCTCTCTCTCTCCTACTACTAACACACACACCCCCCCAGGACCGACTTCCCCTCTCTCTCTCACTAAAATATCAACTCTCTCTCTCACTCTCTTTTAAACACACACACATACAAAAATATATACATACATCTCTCCCTTTCTCTCAACACACAAACCACACACACACTACTCCACCCTCACCAGCTGACAGCCTCCATGGCCGACTTCCCCCCTGGCCGAGAGTCTCCTCCCTTGCACCACCCTCTCCTCCTTCCTCCTCCTCCATTTTTCATCACCATCATACTCACCTCTACCATCACCATTACAACCACCATTTCCACCACCCCCACACTAACACCACCGCCGCCGTCGACCCCCGACCGCCGTGCCCGGCCAGGCCAGCCCCTTCCTAGCGACGTGCCGCCGCACGCCGCCGCACCGCAGCATGCAGCAGCAGCAGTACGCGCAGTAGCCGCGTCACCCCGTGCGCTGCCGCGCGCCGCGCGAGCCACCGCGGCCAGCCACCTGCCACCGACGAGACCCCCCTACCGGCGTGCGACCCCCCGGCGATCACTCCCTGGCCGCCGCCTTCCTCCCCGGCACGACGCATAGGCTATTCGTGCGTTTACGTCGAAATCCCGTCGTGACGCACGAGTTTGGAACTCAGAATTTGCGCTCCGTCGCAGCAAGTTCGTACGTATTTTTCGGGAGATCCGACCGTTGGATCGACGTTCTCTTTGCTCCGTCGCAATCTCGGTATATCCATCTTCACTCCCATCAATTTTTGTCCGTTAATTTTGTCGTTTGATACCTCAAAACTGGCCGCCAAGTTGACGTTTTAAATTAAACTATTTTTGGACAGTTTCGTGGAGCCAACTTCGTCAGCTTGTAACTCCGCCGTCGCAGCTCCGGTTGGCATGCTACTAGTTCCTGTGCGTAGCTGGTATAACCATCTTCCTATCTCCTTTAGGTTTCGTTTCATTATAAGTACGTTCGGTTGGTCGAATTCGACGCCAAAGTTGGCCGTCCGAATTCTTTAATTTGCACTTGTTAAATTTCATTTTTGAACCCGGGACTCCGGATTCAATTACTGACACCACCAGTAGACTCGTGGCGTCGTTCTGGCATGTTTTCATATAAAATTTGCTTGATTTGGAGAACGTGGGCCCTGGCACGCATTTCGGTGCAAAGCGGGTCCCACTTTTCGAGTCAATGGGTCACTTTGAGATCGGCTCATTGGAATCCAGTTTCGGATATACCGTTGAGTTTGTATCGTCATTCTGGACTCGTTGACATATAATTTGCTGAGTTTTGAAGATATTTGCTCCGGCACGTATTTCGGTGCAAACCGGATACCAAGTGTCTGCGTCAACGTATCATTTTGAGATCGGCACATCGGAATCCTATTTTGGACATACCGATGGGTTCGTATCGTCATTCTGGATTCGTGGACATATAATTTGCTAGGTTTTGTAGACTTCTATTATGACACGTTTTTCGGTGCAAAGTGTGCCCAACGGCGGACATCATTTTGACCCGAAATTACCGTTTTGCCCCTGTGTCCAAATTGGACTTATGGACAGGCCATCCTAGCTAATTTGACCGTTCTGGACACGTTGGTAATATTTATTTTATCATCCGACAACATCTGTAGATTTTGATTATGTATTATCCTTAATTTGTAATTAATTATTTTTCCAAAAATTGTTACTTTCTGTTTTTGGATTTTTATATATATTTTAATTGCTGTAAAAATCTGGGAAAAATTGTATTTAAATACTATGTTAATTTAGATAATTTATTATAATTTTTCCAGTGTTTAATAAGTACTTTTGGTATTTTATAAAAATAGGAAAACAGAACTCATTTTTAGTATATTTATGTTTGCTGATTTTTAATAAATATTTATGATGGTTTATAAATTCTAGAAAAATTATTATAAATTTCTATAATTAACAAAGACCATTTTGGTACTTTATTTTATATATATTTAAGCTTTTTGTCTATCTCAAAAATTGTTGGAACATAGTGTACAGTAGATTTAATTATTGAATAATTACGACTTGCAACTTTTTATGTTGTTTTATGTTTTAGTCGTATTGGACCTCACCCCGTACTAGTATAAAGACCCTCGAAATTTAGTTTGTGTATAGTGGCACTCCACATTAGAATTTTATGCTAGGTCCCCACTTAGTTAGTATCCAGTCAGGAGTCGTGTCACACCACTAGTGTAATCTTGATCATAGCTTAGAACTGAGTTTGTATGTCATTATTGATAGGACACCGGACATCTATATCTTCGTACTAGTATTCTTGCTTTGCTCGAGGCAAGTACATCTACAAACTCATTTACTGTCTTTTAATGCTAGAACATGTATTAACCCTGTTAAAATACTGATCTTTGAGGTAGCAAGTTATGTCTTCACATGTTGTATCACTTTCAGTATCGGCCATACTTAAAAAAGTTATCATATCTTCATATGCTTCTTACTGGTTCCCCGTACATGTTTTACTATGCTTATATCTGCTCCGAGTATTCACATGTTTCATACTGTTTCCAGTACCGGCCATGCTTATATTACTCCCAGTATCTCTCACATGTTTTTACTGTTCTCGTACCTCTCACATGATAGAATATGGGTTATAGGAAAACTGATAGTTGAGTACGTGATCATGCCCCCCTACTTGTACGTACGTACCGAGCAAGGTTGACATTTTATGTATACCTTGTCGTAGGCGCACCAGCTGTATTTGTACGTATGTACATCTATCGCTTGTTTTACTTGTACAGAAGTACATTTTAGATACTTGTACCATAGTATATTTTATACCTATTGACCGATCACGTACCTGCTACAGTTTGAAATATTACATATGCATTTATCTCTATGACATATGTGTCCTTGTCATGATAGACTATGAGATATGCCATGTTCCCTGTGTTACTATGATATTGTGATCCCAGTTGTACCATGAGGCCATGTTCCCAGTATTTTCTGTTTTATAGACTTATCACATCATGTTTCTTGTTGTACATCTCTTTCATTATATGTTAAGTACTTTAGTTGTAGAGGTTGTACTTGCTCCCGTCCTGACAGGATAACGTTGTAGGTTCACTTTCTGAGGAGAATATGTTATATGATACATGTTACGGCACTGATTTTGAGGACCTGGCCTTAGCTCCAGAAAAAGCCCCAGCGGGGAACTTTGCTTAGATATCTTTCTTGTGTTTTGAGACTTAAACTTTATCTGTACTTATATTTGGATACTGGACTTTGTCTCCAGTTAGATACTTTGGTTATGTATTATTAAACCTGTACTTGTTTACCTTCGCTTATAGATGCTGTGTTGTGATGAACCTTAAATATGATTTTAGAACTATTAGCAGCTTAGATCCTTTATTGTCTATTCTTAGAACAGCTTACTACGCTTTAACCAAGCGTAGGCTGGACATGGCTCGGCCCGGCCCAACAATTTGGGTATCGGGTCGTGACAGTTGAACTGCGCATGGCCTTGCGCTAAAGAGCGCTGGCCGAGGGTCATCTTCTCCATCAGGCCGAGGAAAAACTCCAAGAACTCCAAATTTCCAATCTTCATAACTTAGCCAAAACAAAACCAATTCCTTCTCCATAAAATAAAACCACGCCAGGTCCAAAACCCATTTTACGAGAAAACCAGAATCCGCAAGCTAAACCAAAACACAATTACAGGCCAGAATCCGAGAAAATAAAATACAGGTCCGAAATACATATAAGCCTAATCAAAATACGTATTCCGAAATACGGGCACTATACTTTCCAACGGTGGCTTCAATGCCTCGAGTCCCTTATTGTTGCTCCGCCCAGGCAAAACTGGTCGGAGCAACATTAAGGGACTCGAGGGCATTGAAGCCACCATTGGAAAGTTTGGAGTTGGGCGGAAGAGGGCATTGAAGCCACCGGAGCAACAAGCACCTCCCATGTATGCTGCTGGCCACTCCACCCACCTCTCCTAGCTCTTCGGGATCCCATGACCCCAAAAACCCTTTATCTCGCCAAGCCTGGGTGCCTTTTGCATGAGAGTGTATATATATATTATATATTATATATATATATATAAATATATATATATATAAAACCAAAAAATACCCATTTTATTCATGAAGGCCGAAAGGCCGTACCAATACAAGTATACCATGAGGCACAAAATGCCGATTCCTATACACGTATACTGACAAAAAAAGAGGAAAACGAGCAAAAGTTGAATCAACCCGGCTAATCTGCGAAAAGAAGAGAGTTCCAGAATACCGTCTGGCCATGATGGCAGAGGGATACTCCGTTAACACTGGGCGACCACTCGAGCTTCTGGCCGACTTAATCGAGAATGCTCCGTTAACACCGGGCGACCACTCGAGCTTATCAGCATCTGGTCCGATCTTGACTCTGCTATGGCGAATGTGATCGACCGCCTCTGACCCAGCCCATATCCGGACTTTGGTCCAATTCCAGGTGTTATTAGGAAGGTCTCATAAGTCCTTGATAGGGCTATTCTTGGGGGCAGCAGAAATATTAGGCAGCAAGGTATCACTGACCCAGCGCTCCAGGAATAGTGAGGCTTCACCGTTGCCCACCATAAGGCGAATCGCTGGTTCGGCTAGGGACCGCCCGATGAGAATGCGATGCCAGGCCGCTGAGGATCTGCTGTTCGCAATGGCCGTCGAGGGGTGGATGTGTTTGAAGTATTTGGCCTTCATGAACCTGGACCATAAGTTCTTACTCGTGCGAAGTGTCCACCATAATATACATATATATACACACATACACACACACACACAGACACCCTCCAAGACGTAGGATGGCCTGGCACAAGTTTGCTATTGGTCCTTCTTTTAGTGACATCCTTAATATGGGTTCCACTATGATGTTATGATCTTCAGAGGTAGATGAGAAAGATTTCAAAGAGGATGCATGCTCTTCCTAGTCCTAATGGTACCACTCCTTCTGATTATCCTGCTAGCTACTCCCGTTGTTACTCATACTACTACTCATGTTGCTCCTTCGACTACTTATATATTGTTGTTCATCCGCCTACTCATGCTATTGCTCCTCCTTCTCATGTCATTCTGAATGTATGGAAATAAGACAAAGTAAGAATTCATAAACACAAATATCGTGATGTATACTGGTGTAAGCCCACTTCCCAAATTTTTAATTTTTTTTAAATTTATTTGTTTATGATTAATTTTATGGTCATTGGGAGTCATGCCAAAGCTTGTAGGTGGGCTTTGACCATATTAAGGTCATATGACCTCTAGATAGCTTATATATGTATTATTTAGCTATTTTATATTTTTCTACAATTTTTGGATATTTTTAGGTATTTAATATTTAAGGTTTTATTATTTTTAAGGACTTTCAGGATTTACTGTAAGGTCATACGGGGATATTTCTGGACCAAATATGTTTATTTGGGCTCTAAATGACTAAAAATATTTTCTAGAATATTTTAGAATATTTTTGGATTTTTTAGAATTTTTGGGAATTGTTATATAATTAAAACCTATAGAAATTATATTTTATAGGCTTTAGGAATTTACTGTTAGGTCACATGAAGATATTTTGTGTTAAAATATTTTTATTTAGATTCTAGACACTTAGAAATATTTTCTACAATTTTTTAGAATTTTTCTGGATTTTTCTACAATTTATTTTGATTTATTTGGACTTAAAATAATTTTTAAATGATTTTCTGAATTAAATAAATAATTATCCAGTCATCCACCCAGGGGGGCCCCACCTGTCCGCACCCGCTACAGTAACCGCCTCTTTCTCTCATATATATATATAAATGTATATTCACAAACCCTAATTAATTATAGCCTCCTCCTTTGTGGTTTGATCTTGTTGATTCCTCAACTTCCCGAGACGATTGCGGAAAGCCCAGACCTCGGATTCGCACACAGTTTTTTTTATCGGATTCGTCTCAAGGTAAAATTCCTGAAAAAGTAATTTATTTTCATCAAATCTAAATATTAATTTATGTAAGATTCGTAGAGTATTAGTTGTCCGAAACTTGATATAGTTTCGATGTTTTCGAGATTTCGGGAGAACCAGAAATTGAAATCATGAACTGTTTTAAGTTTAGGAAAGCTAAAACAGGGGTCTACGACATATATTTTTTCTAGAATTTATTTCGTTCATATAGTATTTTAGTTATTCTGTTGAACTCAGAATTGATCAGTTGATCACCGTTTTGGTCAAGATTAGCCATAACGGCAATATCTTTCGACCAAAATGTGATTTTGCGGCACGGTTGATTCCAGTGCACTCGTGGTACTGAAATCTACCAAGGTGCACTTTCAAAATCTAGAGTTCATAATGTTTGACTAGATAGTCAACGGAATGTCTCGATTTGTGTGTCATGGTTTCCAAAATTGGAAACATAACTTTTGATGGCCAAACTTGTATGTTTAGTTTATATTCAGATTATTATTAGGTTAAATTAGGTTTTTAAGTGATTTATTTTAGAATTAACTATTATTAGATTAGTAACCCAACTAGCCACTATTCCATGAATTTAGAACTAGAACCTTAGAATTGACTTGTAGTTTTTGTGCATGGTTCGTAGTACAATATATGTTATAGGTTGAGAGCTTCTAGATCGACAATCCCCTCATCCTCAACTTGTGACTACGATTTGTGCAAGGATTCAGGTAAGTACAGTATTGCATTTATGTTTTGGTTCATTATAATATTTTCTCTATCATTTCCTTATTTGATATCCCGTTGAGACATTGTTTGATATTTTGTTGAGACACGATTATGACACTGTAGTTATTGTATCCTTCTTAGTGTATCATTGACCGTTGTTTATTGTTAGAGAGGCGAAAGAAGAAATACTCGGTAAGTATGTAAACAAACCCAACTATTTTGATTGTGGATAGCTTAGTCATACACCCCAGGTATGAGTTATCCGTACCCTATTATTGTGGATAGCCATCGTATGATGTGCCGTATTAGCCCAGCCGTTCATGTATTAAAAGGTATTTCAAACACACATAGTTGTTTCTATTATTCCTTTATAGTTTACATCTTGCTAGTTTACATTTTGCCAGTTCTTATCTTATTAGTTCATACCTTGCTAGTTACATTCTGCTAGTTCATTTCTTGCTAGTTTATATCTTGCTAGTACTAGTTCTTTATATACTCTTTGCTATCATCGTTTCTCGTTGTTCTAACTTATTTTGGACTAACAACATTAATTGCAATATGGTTGTACTCTGCTCCTTTCCTGACTGGATCGTTGTTATAGGTGAGGATGATGTGTCTCCTTTTGCACTATGGACCATACGAGGGGGAGATAGAGACTCGAAGGCCAAACCATAGAAGACTAGTTAGATGTGTGGTAGTTTTTTATAATTGTGAAAGCTTACATTCTTTTTTAAATGTAAAACTTCTATATTTTGTAAAGTTGATTTAGTTGTTGTGAATGAGCAGTTAGTATTTATGAGCACTTTATTTATTATGGGCTAGACATCGTACTACCGTCGATACTGCGGCGTAGGCTGGACTTGGACACGCACTCGTATCCCGAAAAGCGGGTACGGGTCGTGACAAATTTTTTTGGTGGCCCATGCAGGTCTATTTTCGTAAAAGATTACGAACTTGTGGTAGTACTTAAGTTAGTCGTACTACTGTAAGCCTACGACTAGGAAGTGCTCATTCATAATTAGGATTGATTTGATTTTAGGAGAATAAATAGGACTAGGAGTCCCTTATTCAATTTGACCCTTGGATAGTTAAGATAGTTAAATAGGCCATGTGATTTAGCTAATGATTTATTGAAGTTACGGTATGGATAAATCGAAGAATTTTTCTAAGAGAATATTTTATTTTGTTTTGACATGTTGGTAGGACCCAAGGTGGGTAGAATATACGTTTAGTAAGATAGGCCTTCATAGAATTCAATTTCTAATTTAGATCATTTATGCCACTTTATCTTCTACCTTCTCTAAACCTCATTTTATTTTCAAAACTATTTTGCGATCGATTTATTTTCAATTCCTAATCATGGTTCAATTATCTATATATTAATTCAAGTCATCTTCGTTCATTTTGTGATCGTTTTGTTTTCAAAACTGATACTTTTACTCAAGGACAGATACTTATATTTTCTTATCATGATCGACTTATTTAAATTTATTGAAGTTCTTTTGAAATTCTTATGGATATAGTTAAAATAATTTTTGGTGACATGCAATGGTAAGGCAGATGTACGCTGTCCCCATTTATTTGAATTATGGAGACTGCGGGTTCACTGCAGTCAGCAGTGCACTGGCATGGCATAACCCTAAGTTGAAATATTTTTAAGTATGCGTAGGTTGTCGAATATTACTAAAACTATATCCTAGTTGTATTATTGATCTTTTGATTTATTATGTCAATATTGGGCAGAGTTGATAAAGTGTTTGATAACATATTATACTTGAGTCGTGAAACCAAGGGTTCACGGCAGCCAGATGTACACGGCGATGCATGGATTCTCGGTTAAATGACTTCGGATATACTTATGATTCTCGAATATCATAGCGACTATATCCTTTATTGGCATACGACTATTAAATTTTTTTTCTTTCAAATTTATTTGATGTCTTATTTCTTGTAACCACCTTCTCTACAACTAGTAGTTCTTTATTTCTCTCATATTTTTCTATTTTCGAATCGTCATCTTTTAAACCTATTTTGATTTCTTCCACTATAGTTCTAAAACGTATTTAGATTTCGATTCTATATGCCTGATCAATTTCGATCATTCATCACATTATTTTCTTGATTATATTCTTTGTCGAGCTTATTCATATCGATTGGTCATGTCATATTTTGATGATATTCTTGGTTGTGCCTATTTGTATCTTTTGAAATTTCGAGAACAAATTTTTCTAAGATGGGTAGATTTGTAAGCCCATTTCCTAAATTTTTAATTTTTTTTAATTTTATTTGTTTATGATTAATTTTATGGTCATTGGAAGTCATGCCAAATCCTGTAGGTGGACTATGACCATATTAAGGTCATATGACCTCTAGATAGCTTATATATGTATTATTTAGCTATTTATATTTTTCTACAATTTTTGGATATTTTTAGGTATTTAATATTTAAGGTTTTATTATTTTTAAGGACTTTCAGGATTTACTGTAAGGTCATACGGGGGTATTTCTAGACCAAATATGTTTATTTGGGCTCTAAATGACTAAAAGTATTTTCTAGAATATTTTAGAATTTTTTTGGATTTTTTTAGAAATTTTGGGAATTTTTATATAATTAAAACCTATAGAAATTATATTTTTTAAGCTTTGGGAATTTACTGTGAGGTCACACGATGACATTTGTGTTAAAATATTTTATTTAGATTCTAGACACTTAGAAATATTTTAATAATTTTTTAGAATTTTTCCGAATTTTTATGCAATTTATTTTGATTTATTTGGACTTAAAATAATTTTTAAATAATTTTCTGAATTAAATAAATAATTACCCAGTCATCCACCCAGGGGGGCCCACCTGTCGGCGTCCGCTACAGTAACCACCTCGCTCTCCTATATATATGCATGTATATTCACAAACCCTAATTAATTATAGCCTCCTCCTTTGTGGTTTGATCTTGGTGATCCCTCAACTTTTCGAGACGATTGCGGAGAGCCCCGACCTTGGATTCATATGTCATTTTTTTATCGGATTCGACTCAAGGTAAACTTCCTGAATATGTAATTTATTTTCATCAAATCTAAATCTTAATTTCTGTAAAATTCGTAGAGTATTAGTTGCCCAATACTAGACACGGTTTCGATATTTTCGAGATTCCGGGAGAACCAGAAATCAAAATCATGAACCGTTTGAATTTTAGGAAAAGCTAACACAGAGTCTACGACATATATTTTTTTCAGAATTTATTTCGTTCATATAGTATTTTAGTTATTCTGTTGAACTCAGAATTGATTGGTTGATCACCGTTTTGGTCACGATTAGCCATAACGGTAATATTTTTTGACCAAAATGTGATATTGCGGCACGGTTGATTCCAGAACACTCGTGGCACTGAAATCTACCAAGGTGCACTTTCAAAATCTAGAGTTCATGATGTTTGACTAGATAGTCAACGGAATGCCTCGATTTGCGTGTCATGGTTTCCAAAATTGGAAACATGACTTTTGATGGCCAAACTTGTATGTTTAGATTATATTCAGATTATTATTAGGTTAAATTAGGTTTTTAAGTGATTTATTTTAGAATTAACTATTATTAGATTAGTAACCCAACTAGCCACTATTCCATGAATTTAGAACTAGAACCTTAGAATTGACTTGTAGTTTTCGTACATGGTTCATGGTACGATGTATGTTATAGGTTGACAGCTTCTAGATAAAAAATCCTCTCATCCTCGACTTGTGACTACGGTTTGTGCAAGGATTCAGGCAAGTAGAGTATTACATTTATGTTTTGGTTCATTATAATGTTTTCTCTATCATTTTCTTGTTTGATATCCCGTTGAGACATTGCTTGATATTTCGTTGAGAAACGATTGTGACACCATAGTTATTGTATCATTCTTAGTGTATCATTGACCGTTGTTGATTGTTTGAGAGTCGAGAGGGAAAATACTCGGTAAGTACGTGAACAAACCCAACTATTTTGATTGTGGATAGCTAAGTCATACATCCCACGTATGAGTTAGCCGTACCCTTTTATTGTGGATAGCCATCGTATGATGTGCCGTATTAGCCCAGCCGTTCACGTATTAAAAGGTATTTCACACACACATAGTTGTTCCTATTATTCCTTTATAGTTTACATCTTGCTAGTTTACATTTTGCCAGTTCTTATCTTATTAGTTCATACCTTGCTAGTTACAGTCTAATAGTTCATATCTTGCTAGTTTATATCTTGCTAGTACTAGTTCTTTATATACTCTTTGCCATCATCGTTTCTCGTTATTCTAACTTATTTTGGACTAACAACATTAATTACAATATGGTTGTACTCTGCTCCTTTCCTGACTGGATCGTTGTTATAGGTGTGGATGACGTGTCTACTTTTGCACTATGGACCATACGAGGGGGCGATAGAGACTCGAAGGCCAAACCATAGAAGACTAGTTAGATGTGTGGTAGTTTTTATAATTGTAAAAGCTTACATTCTTTTTCAAATGTAAAACTTCTATATTTTGTAAAGTTGATTTAGTTGTTGTGAATGAGCAGTTAGTATTTATGAGCACTTTGTTTATTGTGGGCTAGATAGCGTACTATTGCCGATACCGCGGCGTAGGCTGGACTTGGATACGCACTCGTATTCCGAAAAAGCGGGTGCGGGTCGTGACATATTTTTTTGGTGGCCCATGCAGGTCTGTTTTTGCAAAAGATTACGAACTTGTGGTAGTACTTAAGTTAGTCGTACTACTGCAAGCCTACGACTAGGAAGTGCTCATTCACAATTAGGATTTATTTGATTTTAGGAGAATGAATAGGACTAGGAGTCCCTTATTCAATTTGACCCTTGGATAGTTAAGATAGTTAAATAGGCTATGTGATTTAGCTAATGATTTATTGAAGTTTCGGTATGGATAAATCGAAGAATTTTTCTAAGAGAATATGTTATTTTGTTTTGACATGTTGGTAGGATCCAAGGTGGGTAGAATATACGTTTGGTAAGTTAGGCCTTCATAGAATTCAATTCCTAATTTAGATCATTTGTGCCACTTTATCTTCTGCCTTCTCTAAATCTTGTTTTATTTTCAAAACTATTTTGTGATCGTTTTATTTTCAATTCTAATCTTGGTTCAATTATCTATATATTAATTCAAGTCATCTTCGTTCATTTTGTGATCGTTTTGTTTTCAAAACTGATACTTTTACTCAAGGACAGATACTTATATTTTCTTATCATGATCGACTTATTTGAATTTATTGAAGTTCCTTTGAAATTCTTATGGATATAGTTAAAATAATTTTCGGTGACATGCAATGGTAAGGCAGATGTGCAGTGTCCCTATTTATTTGAATTATGGAGACTGCGGGTTCACTGCAGTCAGCAGCGCACTGGCGTAGCATAACCCATAAGTTAAAATAATTTTAAGTATGCGTAGGTTGTCGAATATTACTAAAACTATATCCTAGTTGTATTATTGATCTTTTGATTTATTATGTCAATATTGGGTAGAGTTGATAAAGTGTTCGATAACATATTATACTTGAGTCATGAAACCAAGGGTTCACGACAGCCAGATGTACACTGGCGAGGCATGGATTCTCGGTTAAATGACTTCAGATATATTTATGATTCTCGAATATCATAGCGACTATGTCCTTTATTGGCATACGACTATTAATTTTTTTTGTTTCAAATTTATTTGATGTCTTATTTCTTGTTACCACCTTCTCTACAACTAGTAGTTCTTTATTTCTTTCATATTTTCCTATTTTTGAATCGTCACCTTTTAAACCTATTTTGATTTCCTTCCACTATAGTTCTAAAACATATTTAGATTTCGATTCTATATGCCTGATCAATTTCGATCATTCATCACATTATTTTCTTGATTATATTCTTTGTCGAGCTTATTCATATCGATTGGTCATGTCATATTTTGATGATATTCTTGGTTGTGTCTATTTGTATCTTTTGAAATTTTGAGGACAAAATTTTTCTAAGGTGAGTAGATTTGTAAGCCCACTTCCCAAATTTTTAATTTTTTAAATTTATTTGTTTATGATTAATTTTATGGTCATTGGAAGTCATGCCAAAGCTTGTAGGTGGGCTTTGACCATATTAAGGTCATATGACCTCTAGATAGCTTATATATGTATTATTTAGCTATTTTATATTTTTCTACAATTTTTGGATATTTTTAGGTATTTAATATTTAAGGTTTTATTATTTTTAAGGACTTTCAGGATTTACTGTAAGGTCATATGGGGGTATTTCTGGACCAAATATGTTTATTTGGGCTCTAAATGACTAAAAATATTTTCTAGAATATTTTAGAATTTTTCTGGATTTTTTTAGAATTTTTGGAAATTTTTATATAATTAAAACCTATAGAAATTATATTTTATAGGCTTTGGGAATTTACTGTGAGGTCACATGATGATATTTTATGTTAAAATATGTTATTTAGATTCTAGACACATAGAAATATTTTCTACAATTTTTTAGAATTTTTCTGGATTTTTCTGCAATTTATTTTGATTTATTTGGACTTAAAATAATTTTTAAATGATTTTATGAATTAAATAAATAATTACCCAGTCATCCACCCAGGAGGGCCCACCTGTCGGCGCCCGCTACAGTAACCGCCTCTCTCTCTCCTATATATATGCATGTATATTCACAAACCCTAATTAATTATAGCCTCATCCTTTGTGGTTTGATCTTGGTAATTCCTCAACTTCCCGAGACGATTGCGGAGAGCCCCGACCTCGGATTCGCACGCCGTTTTTTTTGCGGATTCGTCTCAAGGTAAAATTCCTGAATATGTAATTTATTTTCATCAAATCTAAATCTTAATTTCTATAAAATTCGTATAGTATTAGTTGCCTGAAACTTGACACGGTTTCGATATTTTCGAGATTTCGGGAGAACCAGAAATCGAAATCATGAACCGTTTGAAGTTTAGGAAAGCTAACACAGAGGTCTACGACATATTTTTTTTTCCAAAATTTATTTCGTTCATATAGTATTTTAGTTATTCTGTTGAACTCAGAATTGATCGGTTGATCACCGTTTTGGTCACGATTAGCCATAACGGCAATATCATTTGACCAAAACGTGATTTTGCGGCACGGTTGATTCCAACGCACTCGTGGCGCTAAAATCTACCAAGGTGCACTTTCAAAATCTAGAGTTCATGATATTTGACTAGATATTCAACGGAATACCTCGATTTACGTGTCATGGTTTTCAAAATTGGAAACATGACTTTTGATGGCCAAACTTGTATGTTTAGATTATATTCAAATTATTATTAGGTTAAATTAGGTTTTTAAGTGAATTTATTTTAGAATTAACTATTATTAGATTAGTAACCCAACTAGCCACTATTCCATGAATTTAGAACTAGAACCTTAGAATTGACTTGTAGTTTTCGTGCATGGTTCATGGTACGATGTATGTTATAGGTTGACAGCTTCTAGATCGACAATCCACTCATCCTCGACTTATGACTACGTTTGTGCAAGGATTCAGGCAAGTATAGTATTGCATTTATGTTTTGGTTCATTATAATGTTTTCTCTATCATTTCCTTGTTTGATATCCCGTTGAGACATTGCTTGATATTTCGTTGAGACACGATTGTGACACCGTAGTTATTGTATCCTTCTTAGTGTATCATTGACCGTTGTTGATTGTTAAAGAGTCGGGAGGGGAAATACTCGGTAAGTACGTGAACAAACCCAACTATTTTGATTATGGATAACTAAGTCATACATCCCACGTATGAGTTAGCCGTACACTATTATTGTGGATAGCCATCGTATGATGTGCCGTATTAGCCCAACAATTTATGTATTAAAAGGTATTTCACACATACATAGTTATTCCTATTATTCCTTTATAGTTTATATCCTTCTAGTTTACATTTTGCCAGTTCTTATCTTATTAGTTCATACCTTGCTAGTTACATTCTGCTAGTTCATATCTTTCTAGTTTATATCTTGCTAGTACTAGTTCTTTATAGTACTCTTTGCCATCATCGTTTCTCGTTGTTCTAACTTATATTGGACTAACAACAATAATTGCAATATGGTTGTACTCTGCTCCTTTCCTAACTGGATCGTTGTTATAAGTGAGGATGACGTGTCTACTTTTGCACTATGGACCATACGAGAGGGAGATAGAGACTCGAAGGCCAAACCATAGAAGACTAGTTAGATGTGTGGTAGTTTTTATAATTGTAAAAGCCTACATTCTTTTTCAAATATAAAACTTCTATATTTTGTAAAGTTGATTTAGTTGTTGTGAATGAGCAGTTAATATTTATGAGCACTTTGTTTATTACGGACTAGACAGCGTACTACCACCGATACCGCGACCTAGGCTGGACTTGGACACGCACTCGTATCCCGAAAAGCGGGTGCAGGACGAGACAACTGGTCGATACCGCGGCCTAGGCTGGACTTGAAAAATAGTAGTTACACCACGTGTTTTGATACGAAGGGCATGTCGACTTCTTATAATCAAAAGTTTTGATCCAAAGGCTTGTCGACTTCAACAACCACGAGCTTTGATCCGAAGGATGTAGAGCCTAAAAATTAAGATGTGCCACCCATTAAAGTACTCAATCATCTGATGGCGCCAAAACATTATGTTGCGCCGAACATTCAAGTTGCGCAGCTTCAGGTTGCGCCAAAGCCAGGTTGCGCTGGAATCAGGTTGCGCGAGAGATTCGTGGCACACTTCCTCGAGAAGCTGTAACAGTGTCATCATTATCTGACATCTGACAGCACGAAGATTAAGAAAAATCTCTTTGAATCCTGCACAACGCGGCGCTCGAGAAGACTTTATCAGCATATAATAAATGCTGACAGCTGGTTCACGCAAGTCACTGAATGGCGCAAGGATTAAACAGTATAACACAGAAGACCTAGTCAAAAGGCACTAGTCGTCGAGTTGCGCCTATGTGCAGCCTGACAAATTGGCGCCACTTGATCAACTCTTATTTTAAAACAGGGTGACGTGGCGCGCAAGCCATCAACTTTGCAGAGCGTGCCCACTACACTGCCTACGACCACGCGCATCTCAATCAAACGATACCACGCATCTACATCAGTTGGTGCAAACCGCTCGCACAGGTTGTTGCATTGTGCCCACGTGCAACCTGATGAAGCACGCGCAAAGTGTTCAAATGGTGTTCAAGACAGAGTGATGTGGCGCACAAGCCACTAACTTCGCAGAACATGCGCACTACACTGTCTACGACCATACGCATCTCAATCAAACGATGCCACGCGTCCATAGTAGTTAGTACAACCGTTTGCATAAGTGAACAGGAGGCGCACAATCTGAAGGACGCGCAACCCAGAATAACTACTAAATGGTTATTTCTAGAACCCTATAAATAGGGTTTCAAATCAATCAAAAGACATCAAGAATGATCATAATCTCCTGCTAAAGTGCCGCTGCATTCTCCAGAGGCTCATGTCTTCGATATCACATCGTCCAATGGATAAAGTGATCGTCTTCTGATCAGATTCCTATAGTTGTACTTCCTTAGAAATCAATTGTACCCTTGTACTCTTTTTCTTAGTTTGTAATAAAACTTTTTCTTCTTTGCAAACAAAATGGCGACTCTATTGGGGACGACTTCCTCCTCCGACGAGAAAGTGACAACTCAATGTGATACCGCGTCAATCGACAAATGTAGAAGACCCTGGTCGTTAAAGTCGACCAGATAGCCTATGAGACCATGATAAATGTTGGGGGTGCCAAGCACACTGCTGCCGCAGTTAAGAGCAAGACGCGCTCTGTTTGGACTCCTAAGTCCTCGGCGGCTGCAATCTCCTGCCTCTGCGCAACTTGCGTCCATCACTACTTCGGCACAACCTAGGGGAAACATCCTTTTGGCTAATCCCTCCACTTCTCCTATTCTGAAATTGGAGGAGACTCTGTCTCGATGTACTGCTGTCCAAAACAAGGGAAAATGCCCTTCAGCCCTCTTCCCTAGCGCAACCTGCACCTATTCCTGCTTCTGTGCAACTTGCGCCCATCACTGCTTCGGCGCAACCTAAGGAAATAGCCTTTTGGATAATCCCTCTACTCCTCCGACCCTGAAATCGAAGGAGACTCTGTCTCGACACACTGCTATCCAAAATAAGGGAAAGCGCCCTTTGGCCTTTTCTTCTTCGGTACAATTTGTGCATGTTCATGCTCCGGCTTAACTTGTGCAGGTTCATGCCTTGGCGCAACACGCATGTACTTCTATACTAGCACAATGTAAAGGAAAGCACTCTTTGCCACCAAATCAGAAGTTTAGTGAGAAATTACTAATTTAAGGAAAACGCTCTTTAGCCTTTCCTCATTCTGCTCGAGTAGTTACATGGGTGGAAAGTACTGCTCTCCTTAATAGAGACAACCAAATCTCTATCGGGAAGATGAGTTCCATTCAGAACAAACCTTTCCTACAAAAGGGCATTTTGCCTACTCTAAAGAGATCAGGGCAGGATCTACCAACCTTATGTATTTCAAGATCCCGACGAGGCAAACTACTAGTATCTCAAGTAGATACACCAGCAGCCCCCTGTCAGACTTGCGCACCTATATCAACATGTGCCAATTAGGCTCAACCTCGAAAATCATAAGATGCATCAAGCGCAACCCGTACCAGTTGCTAACTTACATTAGAGGAAGAATGCTGAGGTGAAAGATCCTGTGACTTATGCTAACCAGCTTAGCACGTCCTTGTACACTCAAGGTACAGGACACCTCAGGAACAGGAACCATGTCCCGAATATCATCAAGGACTACGTTCCTGTAACTTCTTCTCGTCCTGTTAGTGACCTCCATGAACTCTTAATACAAAAGCGGAAGGTTGCAAATCCATCCCATTCAGCGGTGGTCCAACAACAAGAACATCATTGCAACCACCATCATGAAGTTGTCATCAAATGATGCTGTAAGTCAGCCAAGCGGTCCGTCTTTGACCGTTTGAATTATGTTCAGACTCCTGAACCAATCCTAGTGGACGAAGATGAACTACTCTATGCTTCTTTCAACATGGCATCTCGAAGCACTGGGGGTGAAAAACGTCCAAGACGTAATGCATCTCGCAATCCTAGTCAACAATACTTAGATCGGATTCATGAATCCGATGAAGGAGTATACCAATATACTCGATCTAGAAGACGAGACACAATCGGTCAAAGGAATCTTCTTGATTCAAACCATGATTCCTTCAGTCAAAAGATATCCCTATCACTAATTCTGGGGGGTAGTTCTTTATGTGACTTTGATGCTGATAGTGAAAGTTCTGAAAGGACCATCCTTTCCACTAGCTCGTCTTTAAAGGCTAGAGAAGTGACTGCTTATGTTATCACAGAAGATCAAGATACCTCTACTTCTTCCAGTCAAGAGCAGAGAATTGCTGCTTTGGAGGCTAGTTTGAAGAACATGACAGAGATGATGGCAGGCATACATGATGTAATTATGGCACAATATACAGTTCCACCAGTAGCGAATCTGATTATGACTCAAGAACCTTTGACAACATCCTTTCCCACCAATATTGATCTGGGGGTACAATCTCCTCACACTGTTTCCATTTATGCACAGGCTATTCCAAGTCAATCCGGTGCAGGAGGTGGTACTTATCATGCGGTACCCCCTCCTAACACATTGAATCAATCCACAACTCCACAATCAACATGAGATACCAATGAGGTCGTAAAACTTTTACGTACTCAATTTGAAGCTTTCAAACAGAAGGATGGCCTGCAGAATCTTGGGATCAAACAACCCTATCACATAAAATGGAAAGAGGTCCAATTTCCTCCTAAATATAAGCCCCCTACCATTATGCTATTTGATGGCAAGCACGTCTCCAAGTCAATACCTCAACCACTTTGAAGTAATGACTGATCAACATCAACCAAATGATGCTCTTCTTACTAGAGTATTTGTTAGCTGTTTAGCTGGTGCAGCATATGACTGGTATTGTAGTTTACCAGATGGGTGCATAACTTCTTTTGCTGGCTTCAAACAAATGTTCTTGGAACGATTTTATGAGGGAACCAACGATATGACTATGTCTGCTCTCATCAAAATTAAACAACGACATAATAAAACGATTAAATGTTTCATTGAACGGTTCCGCCGTGAAGCACGCAAAATGCCTCTCGGAACTCTAGATGCTTTAACTATAGACACTTGTAAATCAAACTTGTTGCCTATAATCAGCATGTGGACAGGATCAACACAGTTCCATGATTGGCCCTCTTTCATAATGAACACCAAAGCCGCAGAGGAGAGCGCTGACAAATTCAAGCAATTAGGCATTCAAATGCCTAATCTTGACAAAGATGAACGTACTACACCAAATAATAATAGCCGCCAGAATAATTGCAAGAGCAAGAAGACTTTAGCCATTAACCTTAAAGGCAAAGAAGCTCTAGCCATCAATGTAAATCAGCCAACATCTACCCCTTCAGCACCACCACAACGGACACATCGTCCAAAAGAAGAATACTCTTTTGATAAAGATGATATTATGAGTATCTTTGATTGCCTCATCAAGAGCAACAAACTCCAACTGCCAGAACCTAAACGGCCAGATGAAGTTGGTAAGACTGACCATCCTAAATATTATATTTACCATAGGTTTATTGGACATCGAACTCGAGCGTGCTATGTGATCAAGGGTAAAATGCAAGAGATAGTCAATTCTAGTACAATCACTCTCCAGCAAGATGAGAAAACTGTAACGGCTAATGTCGTCTCTTTACAGTTTAAAGATTTTCTGGCTCAACTTGTGCAGGACGGTGTCATCCCTATCCCAAGAACTACTCTGGAGATTGTTAATCTTCCACCTGCACGGACAGATGGTCTTGTTCCTCTGTCTACTGATAAAGGAGAGATCATATGGATACATCCAGATTTAGTGGCAGACTTTAAAACACCATCTTCTTCCTACCAAGTCTAAAGGCCACTAAAAATAAATTATGTCACATAATTTCGTTTGGTGAGCATTGCCTTCCACCTCTAGCTGCTACCTTCATCCCGACAGCAGATAATCCTTTTTCTTCTTCTACTGTTAAGACAACATTGTCAAAATCAGAAGCCAAATACCAACCAACTTTCCATCTGTACAGTCCATAATCTTGTGAACTCATGACGAAGATGGGATATGATCTACAAGAGGCCTCTGATTTGAATCATGGAAAGGGGTCTCTTGTACCTCTTTCTCTATGTCTTTCTCACAACCAATCTTGGGTTGGTTTGGGTTACTGGACAAACTCTCCATCTTGCCGAAGAAAATCTTCCAGAAATAAGATCCAGGCAAAGAACTGCAATATGGTGTCCTTTGAGCCTGTATCCGAGGAAGAAGTCTTGACTGGTACCAGGTCTGGGAAACCTTACCTTAGGGACTATTCAGAGGGTCAAGAAGACACCGCTCCAGCTCTAGAGGCTTCTCAAGCATCATCTTCTCCTACTGTCAATGTTCCATCAGCTTCATCACCTCCGATAGAGCCAACTCTTCCTAAACCGATGACAGTTGACAAAGGAAAACAACCTGTCCGTTTCGACAAAGTATTGAAGAAGGCTCCAACTATGGGACATGAAAATCCATATAACTTTGATATACTAGCTCAGCTAGCTAATACTCCGGCAAGATTGTCAATATTTGAGCTACTCCGTCTTTCGAGGGAAACTCGAGAAAACGTTAAGTGAAGCTTAACGCAAGCTGATACTTGTCAAGCACTTCTCAAGAAACCAGAGGATGAGCCTATAACATGTCTTCATTGTCATAGTATGATGGAGCTGATGCTAAATATCACCTTCACACAAGACGATATGCTATTAGAAGATAATCGTCATGATCGACCCCTCTACTTCACGGGATATATTGATACCAGGAAGGTTGATCGTATCCTGATCGATCCTGGGTCTGCGCTCAGCATCATGCCAAAGACTCTACTAGATGTATTGAAGATTCCTGTACATAATCTTTCAACAACCATCACGACAATCCAAGGATTCAATTCTGGGAGAAGTGAACCTTTGGAGAAGATTCGCCTGAAATTTCAAATAGGCAATCTTCGTACGAAGGTTACTTTCTACGTGATCGACAATCACGACTCTTACAATGCTTTGCTGAGAAGACCCTTTCTGCATGAGCATAACATTGTACCATCCACTTTACATCAATGCTTCAAATATGTGGATGCCAATGGAGAAGTCCAAAAGAAAGTAGCCGACCTGAATCCATTCAGGGGGTTGAAGCATATTTTACGGACTCTCGGATGTACAAAGAGGAGTTCATGAAAGTTCTATTGGCAATGGATAGTGAGGAGGATCAGAAACATACCTCAAAAGATGTTCTCGTGATCCCCGTCAAAGGACGTGCTATTTGTCCTTCTTCTTCGCAGACATTGACCATACATCTTTTCTCTCATAACAAACACCCTCCTGCTGTAGAAAAAAAATAAAGGGAGCTCACCTCTTCTGAGCCTCTTGTTATCGACCTTCATCGTAACAAACCTTCTCCTTCTTCTTCTCCTCATCTGGTTATCAACCTTACTAAGCCTTCTGTGAAGGCTAAAAATTATGTTGTAAATGATGATGTACAAATCAATAAAGTAGCATCTCCTTTACAGTATACTGATGTCTTTTATTATACTCGATGTTATTTAAAAATGTTAGATAACTTTGAACCACTTTCCATAGAAGCAGTTGAGGCTTTCCGAAACGAAGTATTGCTCGAACCAATGCAGGACTCCTTTTTCTTCGTTCCTTCCAGAAAGAAAGATAAACTTCCTATACTTTTTAGTAAAGGAACAGAACAAAAGATCATGCCCGACAGTGAAGAAGAAAATCAAGATAACGGAAGACTTCAACTACGTCATTATAGTCAGCAATCAAAAGATATCATTCAAAAGATGGGCTATAATTTTAAACCTGGTCTCAATGGCGGCAAAGGAAGGCGAACTCCTATTCGTATTCCTGCTCCGAAAGAAAAATTACAACAATACTACAGCAAAACAAAGCGGGGATTAGGTTATACTTCACCAACTTCGACCCCAGAAGCCTCCGAATCTGAGGAAGAAGAACGATCTAATTCTATCTCATGGGATTCAGACACCAGTGTAGGGCACGTCCATTGCGTGACTCTATCTTCCAATATAGTGATTGTCGAGTTCTCGGAAGATGACGAAGACTTTGTCGAAGCCTCTGAATCTAATTCTTGGACACAAAGGATGGATACTCAATAGGAGCTGCGCTTTGAGCAACGTGAGCCACCTACTGAAGATCAGTTGGTTCAAGTCAATATTGGAGACAAAATTTCCCCAAAACTGATATTTGTCAACAAAAGCATCCCTGAAGCGGATAAACAAGAACTAATCCAACTCATTAGGGAATACATTGATGTATTCGCTTGGAGCTATGAAGATATGCCAGGATTGGATCCTCAGATCGCTACCCACAAGCTCAACATTCTACCAAATGCAAGGCCAGTCAAATAGCAACAACGTCGATTTTGACCTGACATGATGGATGCTATAGAAGCTGAAGTCAAGAAACTCATCACCTGCGGTTTCATCAGAGAAGAACAATATCTGGACAGGGTGGCTAATGTTGTCCCAGTTTTGAAGAAGACAGGGAAAGTTCGGGTTTGCATCGACTTCAGAGACCTTAATGAAGCCTATCCCAAAGACGAATTCCCTCTTCCAACCACTGATGTCATGATTGACAATACTTGCGGATTTAAACGTATGTCCTTTATGGATAGATTTTTAGGATACAATCAAATCAAGATACATCCAGAAGATAAGAAACATACATCTTTCCGTACTCCTCTTGGAGTCTATTGCTACACTATCATGCCATTCGATCTTAAGAACGCTGGTGCAACTTATCAGCAGGCCATGAGTACCATCTTTCGTGATCATTTACGAAAGACCATTGAATGTTATGTTGACGATATTGCTGTCAAAAGTCGTTTGAAAGAAGACCACATTCAAGATTTGAGAACTATTTTTGATCTAATGTGCCAGCATCAACTCAAGATGAATCCCACCAAGTCATTCCTGGGAGTCTCTAGTGGCAAATTTCTTGGATTCGTTATTACCTCTAAAGGTATACACGTTGACCCTGAGAAAATCAAAGCTATTCAAGAGATGCATCCTCCACGCAACCTAAAAGAGCTACAAGGATTTCAGGGACGGCTTGCGTACGTCAGGAGATTCATCCTAAATCTCTCTGGACGCTGTAGACCGTTCACTCAACTCATGAAGAAATGCGTGTCTTTTATTTGGATTGAGGAATATCAACAAGCATTTTAAGACATAAAGCGGTACTTGATGAACCCTCCAGTTCTAGTGCCTCCAGTGTCAGGAATACCTTTCCTGATGTATGTTCGAGCAATGGACCACTCTTTGGGTACTTTATTAGCTCAGAAAAATAAGGAAGGTCATAAACAGGCTATCTACTACCTTAGCCGTATGATGATTGGAGCTGAGCATCGATACACTCCAGTAGAAAAAGAATGTCTAGCTTTGATGTTTGCTGTTCAAAAGACGAGACATTATATCACTGGCTAAACTATTCAAGTTATTTCTAGAGTTAACCCTCTCAGGGTCCTGATGAAGAAGCCCAATACACTCAATTCTAGGCTTGCAACATGGGCCATATTGTTAGCACAATATGATATGGTTTATGTTCCTCAAAAGTCTGTTAAAGGTCAAGCCCTTGCTGATTTTCTAGCAGCTCATCCAGTTCCCGAAACATCTAAACTCTATGATGAGATTCCAGATGAAACCTTGGAGTCCAACATGATTTTAGAAGAAATTCTTATTTGGTGTTTATTCTTTGATGGTGCATCCAGAATTGGACCAAAAGGTGCTATTGTCACTGGAGTTGGAATCGTTCTCGTTTTACCAGAAGAGTTAGCTATCTAAAGAGATTATTCTTTAGATGAGTCATGTTCCAACAATGTGGCTGAATATAATGCTCTGCTCATTGGTCTCCAATTGGCTCAACAATTAGATATTGAGTATCTTGAAGTTTACGGAGACTCCAAATTAATTGTCAATCAAGTTAGAGGCACATACGAAGTTCGACATCAAGATCTAATTCTATATCAGGATGCAGCGATCAGGATGGCTACTTCATTCAAAGGCTTCTTTATTGAGCACGTACGTCGAGCATGTAACACGAAAGCTGATGCTCTTGCTAATCTTGTAGCAGTATTAACAATTCTCGTCAGAAGGCAACAAATGGTCGTCATCATTAATAGAGAGTTATTTTGTGTCCAGAATAACTTAAATATGGAATTTAACAACCCAAACATAGAATTCAACAATTCAGTTAAAATGTGTGCCATTAATGAAGATTGGAAGACTCATTTCATAGAATTTATAGTCCATGATATCCTACCCGAAGATCCCAAGGAGACTACAACAATTTAATGATGGTCACTCAGATTATACTATAATCATACTACAAAGACACTCTACCGACGAACGTTCGATAGATTACTCCTATGTTGTTTTGCGGGGGAAGAAGTAAAACAAATACTTCATGAAGCTCATGACGGTGTTTGTGGTGCACATCAACCTGGTCCTAAATTACAGGATCGCATTCGCCGTATGGGCTATTATTGGCCCTCAATGGTATCTGGTGTAATCGAGTACGCAAGAAAGTGTCGAGCATGTCAAATCTATACTGAGTTCATCCATCAACCATCAGAATTCCTTCACCCGACGGCAGCATCTTGGCCCTTTGAAGCTTGGGGAATAGATGTCATCGGTCCTATCAATCCTCCCTCGTCTAGAGGACATCGATTCATATTATCCATAACTGATTACTTCTCAAAATGGGCTGAAGCTATACCTCTAGCTGAGGTCAAGACAAGCAACGTCATCAACTTTATCAAGCATCATGTGATTTATAGGTTCGGTGTTCCTCGACGAATCATTCACGATAATGGGCCACAATTTATCAGTTAGAAATTCACTCGATTCTGCAATGACAACAAGATCAATAATATTGCTTCTACAGCTTACAATCCTGCAGCAAACGGATTGGCAGAAGCATTTAACAAAACCATAATCAAACTCCTCAAGAAGTTTGTTTCTACCAACAAACAAAACTGGAGTAAGAAGCTTGGAGAATGTCTATGGGCTTACCGTACTACTATTCGTACTCCTACAGGCTGCACACCTTTCTCTTTGGTATACGGATGCGAGGCTGTCTTACCATTGGAAATCTAGATCCCTTCCCTAAGGATTGCCATTGCCAATGAACTCACAACCGAAAACAATGATCGCCTGAGACTTCAGGAGCTTGAAGTGCTTGACGAGAAACGGATCCTAGCTCAACAACATATTGAGTTATACCAAGCTCGTCTATCAAAAGCCTTCAACCGTAAAGTCAAAGTCCGAACATTTCAAAAAAAAGAACTAGTTCTAACCGTCAGACGTCCTATGACTATGACGCACATGAGCAAAGACAAATTCGAAGCAAAGTAGGAAGGACCCTACATTGTAAGTAAAGTTTTTTTTCCAACAGAGCTTATCAATTAACCGGTATGGATGGTCGAGTCGCCATGATGCCCATTAATGGCAAATTTCTCAAGAAATATTATATTTGAAGAAAAAGAAGAAATGTCAACACAGAGACTCAGAATGTAAATAAAATTCTTTTTATTTGCATGAATTTAAAACAGAAGGAAATATATAAAATTAATGTCACGATCCGCTACCCAAATTGTTGGGCCGGGCCGAGTCATGTCCAGCCTACGCTTGAGATAAAGCGTAGTAAGCTATTCTAAAGATAACAAGATGAGACTAAAATGTGCTAACAGTTCTATAAGAAATAAAGAGTCATAAATGTTCCAAACACAAAAGTCATCTCGTATAATAGTAAGTCCAAGTATAAGTCCAAAATGTAAAGCTGGATACAGGTCCAGTCATAAAATATATAGTCTAATACATGACTACTCTCAAAAGTCCAAAGTAAATAGACAACTAGACGAGTTTCCCTGCAGGTACATCCTCGTAAGACAAGGCCTAGTCCTCGGCAGCAACTCCATAATAGGAATCACAGAGCAACTCCTCCTCAGTAAGTATACCTACAATGTTATCTTGTCAGGACGGGAGCAAGTACTGATTCTAACAAACTTATAATAATGATCATGTGATGGAAAGAAATGACATATCATGTTTATCCAGTTTTAGATACATTTTATCATGGCAATAATTATTTGTTTTAAAGTTTAAAACTGTAGTAGGTGAATGATCAGTCAATAGGTAATCAGGATGTACAGTAGTACATATCAATTTTCTGAAGTGTACATACGTACCCTTAACGGCATCGGTGTATGTCCATACACAAACACGGGATCAGACATGACAAAGTTACATACAGAATGTAACAGTGCTCGGTAAATACATACGGAGAAGGGGGTCATGATCACGTACACTACTAACAGTTTTCCTTAATCCGTTGTAAACATGTGA
>JANAVB010041220.1:6009513-6031026 GCA_029216955.1 Iris pallida | reverse complement strand
TAAATAGGCTAGTGATTTAGCTAATGATTTATTGAAGTTTCGGTATGGATAAATCGAAGAATTTTTCTAAGAGAATATGTTATTTGTTTTGACAGTTGGTAGGATCCAAGGTGGGTAGAATATACGTTTGGTAAGTTAGGCCTTCATAGAAGATTCAATCCTAATTTAGATCATTTGTGCCACTTATCTTCTGCCTTCTCTAAATCTTGTTTTATTTTCAAAACTATTTGTGATCGTTTTATTTTCAATTTCTAATCTTGGTGCAATTACTATATATTAATTCAAGTCATCTTCGTTCATTTTGTGATCGTTTTGTTTCAAAACTGATACTTTACTCAAGGACATATATATTTTCTTTATCATAATCGACTTATTGAATTTATGAAGTTCCTTTGAAATTCTTATGGATATAGTTTAAATAATTTCGGTGACATGCAATGGTAAGGCAGATGTGCACTGTCCCTATTTATTGATTATGGAGACTGCGGGTTCACTGCAGTCAGCAGCGCACTGCGTAGCATAACCCATAAGTTGAAAATAATTTAAGTATGCGTAGGTTGTCGAATTACTAAAAATAGATCCTAGTTGTATTATTGATCTTTTGATTTATTATGTCTATTGGGTAGAGTGATAAAGTGTCGATAACATATATACTTGAGTCATGAAACCAAGGGTTCACGACAGCCAGATGTACACTGGCGAGGCATGGATTCTCGGTTAAATGACTTCAGATATATTTATGATTCTCGAATATCATAGCGACTATGTCTTATGGCATACGACTATTAATTTTTTTCTTTCAAATTTATTTGATATCTTATTCTTGTTACCACCTTCTCTACAACTAGTAGTTCTTTATTTCTTCATATTTTTCTATTTTTGAATCGTCACCTTTTAAACTATTTTGATTTCCTTCCACTATAGTTCTAAAAATATTTAGATTCGATTTATACGCCTGATCAATTTCGATCATTCATCACATTATTTTTGATCTATTCTTTGTCGAGCTTATTCATATCGATTGGTCATGTCATATTTTGATGATCTTCTGGTTGTGTCTATTTGTATCTTTTGAAATTTTGACGAATTTTTCTAAGGTGAGTAGATTGTAAGCCCACTTCCCAAATTTTTAATTTTTTAAATTTATTTGTTTATGATTAATTTTATGGTCATTGGAAGTCATGCCAAGCTTGTAGGGGGGCTTTGACCATATTAAGGTCATATGACCTCTAGATAGCTTATATAGTATTATTTAGCTATTTTATATTTTTCTACAATTTTTGGATATTTTAGGTATTTAATATTTAAGGTTTTATTATTTTAAGGACTTTCAGGATTTACTGTAAGGTCATATGGGGTTATTCTGGACCAAATATGTTTATTTGGGCTCTAAATGACTAAAAATTTTCTAGAATATTTTAGAATTTTTCTGGATTTTTTTTAGAATTTTTGGAAATTTATATAATTAAAACCTATAGAAATATATTTATAGGCTTGGGAATTTACTGTGAGGTCACATGATGTATTTTATGTTAAAATATGTTATTTAGATTCTAGACACATAGAAATATTTTCTACAATTTTTTAGAATTTTCTGGATTTTCTGCAATTTATTTGATTTATTTGGACTTAAAATAATTTTTAAATAATTTTATGAATTAAATAAATAATTACCCAGTCACAAGGAGGGCCCACCTGTCGGCGCCCGCTACAGTAACCGCCTCTCTCTCTCTATATATATGCATGTATATTCACAAACCTAATTAATTATAGCCTCATCCTTTGTGGTTTGATCTTGGTAATTCCTCAACTTCCCGAGACGATTGCGGAGAGCCCGACCTCGGATTCGCACGCCGTTTTTTTGCGGATTCGTCAAGGTAAAATTCTGAATATGTAATTTATTTCATCAAATCTAAATCTTAATTTCTATAAAATTCGTATAGTATTAGTTGCCTGAAACTTGACACGGTTTCGATGTTTTCGAGATTTGGGAGAACCAGAAATCGAAATCATGAACGTTTGAAGTTAGGAAAGCTAAACAGAGGTCTAGACATATTTTTTTTCCAAAATTTATTTCGTTCATATAGTATTAGTTATTTGTTGAACTCAGAATTGGTCGGTTGATCACCGTTTTGGTCACGATTAGCCATAACGACAATATCATTTGACCAAAACATGATTTTGCGGCACGGTTGATTCCAACGCACTCGTGGCGCTAAAATCTACCAAGGTGCACTTTCAAAATCTAGAGTTCATGATATTGACTAGATATTCAACGAAACTCGATTACGTGTCATGGTTTTCAAAATTGGAAACATGACTTTGATGGCCAAACTTGTATGTTTAGATTATATTCAAATTATTATTAGGTTAAATTAGGTTTTTAAGTGATTTATTTTAGAATTAACTATTATAGATTAAACCCAACTTGCCACTATTCCATGAATTTAGAACTAGAACCTTAGAATTGACTTGTAGTTTCGTGCATGGTTCATGGTACGATGATGTTATAGGTTGACAGCTTCTAGATCGACAATCCACTCATCCTCGACTTGTGACTACGTTTGTGCAGGATTCAGGCAAGATAGTATTGCATTTATGTTTTGGTTCATTATAATGTTTTCTCTACATTTCCTTGTTGATATCCCGTTGAGACATTGCTTGATATTCGTGAGACACGATTGTGACACCGTAGTTATGTATATCTTAGTGTATCATTGACCGTTGTTGATTTTAAAGAGTCGGGAGGGGAAATACTCGGTAAGTACGTGAAAAACCCAACTATTTGATTATGGATAACTAAGTCATACATCCCACGTATGAGTAGCCGTAACATTAGTGGATAGCCATCGTAGATGTGCCGTATTAGCCCAACAATTTATATATTAAAGGTATTTCACACACACATAGTTATTCCTATATTCCTTTAGTTTATATCTTTCTAGTTGACATTTGCCAGTTCTTTATCTTATTAGTTCATACCTTGCTAGTTACATTCTGCTAGTTCAATCTTTCTAGTTTATAATTGCTAGTACTAGTTCTTTATTACTCTTTGCCATCGTTTCTCGTTGTTCAACTTATTGGACTAACAACATTAATTGCAAAATGGTTGTACTCTGCTCCTTTCTACGGATCGTGTTATAAGTGAGGATGACGTGTCTCTTTGCACTATGGACCATACGAGAGGGAGATAGAGACTCGAAGGCCAAACCATAGAAGACTAGTTAGATGTGTAGTTTTTATAATTGTAAAGCTACATTCTTTTTCAAATATAAAACTTCTATATTTGTAAAGTTGATTTAGTTGTTGTGAATGAGCAGTTAATATTTATGAGCACTTTGTTTATTACGGACTAGACAGCGTATACCACCGATACAGCGATCTAGGCTGGACTTGGACACGCACTCGTATCCCGAAAAGCGGGTGCAGGACGAGATAACTGGTCGATACCGCGGCCTAGGCTGGACTTGAAAAATAGTAGTTTACCACGTTTTGATACGAAGGGCATGTCGACTTCTTATAATCAAAAATTTGATCCAAAGGCTTGTCGACTTCAACAACCACGAGCTTGATCCGAAGGATGTAAAGCCTAAAAATTAAGATGTGCCACCATTAAAGTACTAATCATCTGATGGCGCCAAAACATTATGTTGCGCCGAACATTCAAGTTGCGCAGCTTCAGGTTGCGCCAAAGCCAGGTTGCGCTGGAATCAGGTTGCGCGAGAGATTCGTGGCACTTCCTCGAGAAGCTGTAACAGCGTCATCATTATCTGACGTCTGACAGCACGAAGATTAAGAAAAATCTCTTTGAATCCTGCACAACGCGGCGCTCGAGAAGACTTATCAGCATATAATAAATGCTGACAGCTGGTTCGCGCAAGTCACTGAATGGCGCAAGGATTAAACAGTATAGCACAGAAGACCTAGTCAAAAGGCACTAGTCGTCGAGTTGCGCCTATGTGCAGCCTGACAAATTGGCCCCACTTGATCAACTCTTATTTAAAACAGGGAACGTGGCGCGCAAGCCATCAACTTTGCAGAGCGTGCCCACTACATGCCTACGACCACGCGCATCTCAATCAAACGATACCACGCATCTACATCAGTTGGTGCAAACCGCTCGCACAGGTTGTTGCATTGTGCCCCGTGCAACTGATGAAGCACGCGCAAAGTGTTCAAATGGTGTTCAAGACAGAGTGATGTGGCGCACAAGCCACTAACTTCGCAGAACATGCCACTACATGTCTACGACCATACGCATCTCAATCAAACGATGCCACGCGTCCATAGTAGTTAGTACAACCGTTTGCATAAGTGAACAGGAGGCGCACAATCTGAAGGACGCGCAACCCAGAATAACTACTAAATGGTTATTTCTAGAACCCTATAAATAGGGTTTCAAATCAATCACAAGACATCAAGAGTGATCATAATCTCCTGCTAAAGTGCCTGCTGCATTCTCCAGAGGCTCATGTCTTCGATATCACATCGTCCAATGGATAAAGTGATCGTCTTCTGATCAGATTCCTACAGTTGTACTTCCTTAGAAATCAATTGTACCCTTGTACTTTTTTTTAGTTTGTAATAAAACTTTTTCTTCTTTGCAAACAAAATGGCGACTCTTTGGGGACGACTTCTCCTCCGACGAGAAAGTGACAACTCAATGTGATACCGCGTCAATCGACAAATACAGAAGACCCTGGTCGTTAAAGTCGACCAGATAGCCTATGAGACCATGATAAATGTTGGGGGTGCCAAGCACACTGCTGCCGCAGTTAAGAGCAAGACGCGCTCTGTTTGGACTCCTAAGTCCTCGGCGGTGCAATCTCCTGCCTCTGCGCAACTTGCGTCCATCACTACTTCGGCACAACCTAGGGGAAAATCCTTTTGGCTAATCCCTCTACTTCTCCGATTCTGAAATTGGAGGAGACTCTGTCTCGATGTACTGCTGTCCAAAACAAGGGAAAACGCCCTTCAGCCCTCTTCCCTAGCGCAACCTGCACCTATTCCTGCTTCTGTGCAACTTGCGCCCATCACTGCTTCGGCGCAACCTAAGGAAAATAGCCTTTTGGATAATCCCTCTACTCCTCCGACCCTGAAATCGAAGGAGACTCTGTCTCGACACACTGCTATCCAAAATAAGGGAAAGCGCCCTTTGGCCTTTTCTTCTTCGGTACAATTTGTGCATGTTCATGCTCCGGTAACTTTGCAGGTTCATGCCTTGGCGCAACACGCATGTACTTCTATACTAGCAATGTAAGGAAGCAATCTTTGCCACCAAATCAGAAGTTTAGTGAGAAATTACTAATTTAAGGAAAACGCTCTTTAGCCTTTCCTCATTCTGCTCGAGTTGTTACATGGGTGGAAAGTACTGCTCTCCTTAATAGAGACAACCAAATCTCTATCGGGAAGATGAGTTCCATTCAGAACAAACCTTTCCTACAAAAGGGCATTTTGCCTACTCAAAGAGATCAGGGCAGGATCTACCAACCTTATGTATTTCAAGATCCCGACGAGGCAAACTACTAGTATCTCAAGTAGATACACCAGCAGCCCCCTGTAGACTTGCGCACCTATATCAACATGTGCCAATTAGGCTCAACCTCGAGAAATCACAAGATGCATCAAGCGCAACCCGTACCAGTTGCTAACTTACATTAGAGGAAGAATGCTGAGGTGAAAGATCCTGCGACTTATGCTAACCAGCTTAGCACGTCCTTGTACACTCAAGGTACAGGACACCTCAGGAACAGGAACCATGTCCCGAATATCATCAAGGACTACGTTCCTGTAACTTCTTCTCGTCCTGTTAGTGACCTCCATGAACTCTTAATACAAAAGCGGAAGGTTGCAAATCCATCCCATTCAGCGGTGGTCCAACAACAAGAACATCATTGCAACCACCATCATGAAGTTGTCATCAAATGATGCTGTAAGTCAGCCAAGCGGTCCGTCTTTGATCGTTTGAATTATGTTCAGACTCCTGAACCAATCCTAGTGGACGAAGATGAACTACTCTATGCTTCTGTCAACATGGCATCTCGAAGCACTGGGGGTGGAAAACGTCCAAGACGTAATGCATCTCGTAATCCTAGTCAACAATACTTAGATCGGATTCATGAATCCGATAAAGGAGTATACCAATATACTCGATCTAGAAGACGAGACACAATCGGTCAAAGGAATCTTCTTGATTCAAACCAGATTCCTTCAGTCAAAAGATATCCCTATCACTAATTCTGGGGGGTAGTTCTTTATGTGACTTTGATGCTGATAGTGAAAGTTCTGAAAGGACCATCCTTTCCACTAGCTCGTCTTTAAAGGCTAGAGAAGTGACTGCTTATGTTGTCACAGAAGATCAAGATACCTCTACTTCTTCCAGTCAAGAGCAGAGAATTTGCTTTGGAGGCTAGTTTGAAGAACATGACAGAGATGATGGCAGGCATACATGATGTAATTATGGCACAATATACAGTTCCACCAGTAGCGAATCTGATTATGACTCAAGAACCTTTGACAACATCCTTTCCCACCAATATTGATCTGGGGGTACAATCTCCTCACACTGTTTCCATTCATGCACAGGCTATTCCAAGTCAATCCGGTGCAGGAGGTGGTACTTATCATGCGGTACCCCCTCCTAACACATTGAATCAATCCACAACTCCACAATCAACATGAGATACCAATGAGGTCGTAAAACTTTTACGTACTCAATTTGAAGCTTTCAAACAGAAGGATGGCCTGCAGAATCTTGGGATCAAACAACCCTATCACATAAAATGGAAAGAGGTCTAATTTCCTCCTAAATATAAGCCCCCTACCATTATGCTATTTGATGGCACGTCTCCAAGTCAATACCTCAACCACTTTGAAGTAATGACTGATCAACATCAACCAAATGATGCTCTTCTTACTAGAGTATTTGTTAGCTGTTTAGCTGGTGCAGCATATGACTGGTATTGTAGTTTACCAGATGGGTGCATAACTTCTTTTGCTGGCTTCAAACAAATGTTCTTGGAACGATTTTATGAGGAACCAACGATATGACTATGTCTGCTCTCATCAAAATTAAACAACGACATAATAAAACGATTAAATGTTTCATTGAACGGTTCCGCCGTGAAGCACGCAAAATGCCTCTCGGAACTCTAGATGCTTTAACTATAGACACTTGTAAATCAAACTTGTTGCCTATAATCAGCATGTGGACAGGATCAACACAGTTCCATGATTGGCCCTCTTTCATAATGAACACCAAAGCCGCAGAGGAGAGCGCTGACAAATTCAAGCAATTAGGCATTCAAATGCCTAATCTTGACAAAGATGAACGTACTACACCAAATAATAATGGCCGCCAGAACAATTGCAAGAGCAAGAAGACTTTAGCCATTAACCTTAAAGGCAAAAGCATCAATGTAAATCAGCCAACATCTACCCCTTCAGCACCACCACAACGGACACATCGTCCAAAAGAAGAATACTCTTTTGATAAAGATGATATTATGAGTATCTTTGATTGCCTCATCAAGAGCAACAACTCCAACTGCCAGAACCTAAACGGCCAGATGAAGTTGGTAAGACTGACCATCCTAAATATTATATTTACCATAGGTTTATTGGACATCCAACTCGAGCGTGCTATGTGATCAAGGGTAAAATGCAAGAGATAGTCAATTCTAGTACAATCACTCTCCAGCAAGATGAGAAAACTGTAACGGCTAATGTCGTCTCTTTACAGTTTAAAGATTTTCTGGCTCAACTTGTGCAGGACGGTGTCCCTATCCCAAGAACTACTCTGGAGATTGTTAATCTTCCACCTGCACGGACAGATGGTCTTGTTCCTCTGTCTACTGATAAAGGAGAGATCATATGGATACATCCAGATTTAGTGGCAGACTTTAAAACACCATCTTCTTACCAAGTCTAAAGGCCACTAAAAATAAATATGTCACATAATTTCGTTTGGTGAGCATTGCCTTCCACCTCTAGCTGCTACCTTCATCCCGACAGCAGATAATCCTTTTTCTTCTTATACTGTTAAGACAACATTGTCAAAATCAAAGCCAAATACCAACCAACTTTCCATCTGTACAGTCCATAATCTTGTGAACTCATGACGAAGATGGGATATGATCTACAAGAGGCCTCTGATTTGAATCATGGAAAGGGGTCTCTGTACCTCTTTCTCTATGTCTTTCTACAACCAATCTTGGGTTGGTTTGGGTTACTGGACAAACTCTCCATCTTGCCGAAGAAAATCTTCCAGAAATAAGATCCAGGCAAAGAACTGCAATATGGTGTCCTTTGAGCCTGTATCCGAGGAAGAAGTCTTGACTGGTACCAGGTCTGGGAAACCTTACCTTAGGGACTATTCAGAAGGTCAAGAAGACACCGCTCCAGCTCTAGAGGCTTCTCAAGCATCATCTTCTCCTACTGTCAATGTTCCATCAGCTTCATCACTCCGATAGAGCCAACTCTTCCTAAACCGATGACAGTTGACAAAGGAAAACAACCTGTCCGTTTCGACAAAGTATTGAAGAAGGCTCCAACTTTGGGACATGAAAAGCCATATAACTTTGATATACGCTCAGCTGGCTAATACTCCGGCAAGATTGTCAATATTTGGCTACTCCGTCTTTCGAGGGAAACTCGAGAAACGTTAAGTGAAGCTTAACGCAAGCTGATACTTGTCAAGCACTTCTCAAGAAACCAGAGGATGAGCCTATAACATGTCTTCATTGTCATAGTATGATGGAGCTGATGCTAAATATCACCTTCACACAAGACGATATGCTATTAGAAGATAATCGTCATGATCGACCCCTCTACTTACGGGATATATTGATACCAGGAAGGTTGATCGTATCCTGATCGATCCTGGGTCTGCGCTCAGCATCATGCCAAAGACTCTACTAGATGTATTGAAGATTCCTGTACATAATCTTTCAACAACCATCACGACAATCCAAGGATTCAATTCTGGGAGAAGTGAACCTTTGGAGAAGATTCGCCTGAAAGTTCAAATAGGCAATCTTCGTACGAAGGTTACTTTCTACGTGATCGACAATCACGACTCTTACAATGCTTTGCTGAGAAGACCCTTTCTGCATGAGCATAACATTGTACCATCCACTTTACATCAATGCTTCAAATATGTGGATGCCAATGGAGAAGTCCAAAGAAAGTAGCCGACCTGAATCCATTCAGGGGGTTGAAGCATATTTTACGGACTCTCGGATGTACAAAGAGGAGTTCATGAAAGTTCTATTGGCAATGGATAGTGAGGAGGATCAGAAACATACCTCAAAGATGTTCTCGTGATCCCCGTCAAAGGACGTGCTATTTGTCCTTCTTCTTCGCAGACATTGACCATACATCTTTTCTCTCATAACAAACACCCTCCTGCTGTAGAAAAAAATAAAGGGAGCTCACCTCTTCTGAGCCTCTTGTTATCGACCTTCATCGTAACAAACCTTCTCCTTCTTCTTCTCCTCATCTGGTTATCAACCTTACTAAGCCTTCTGTGAAGGCTAAAAATTATGTTGTAAATGATGATGTACAAATCAATAAAGTAGCATCTCCTTTACAGTATACTGATGTCTTTTATTATACTCGATGTTATTTAAAAATGTTAGATAACTTTGAACCACTTTCCATAGAAGCAGTTGAGGCTTTCCGAAACGAAGTATTGCTCGAACCAATGCAGGACTCCTTTTCTTCGTTCCTTCCAGAAAGAAAGATAAACTTCCTATACTTTTTAGTAAAGGAACAGAACAAAAGATCATGCCCGACAGTGAAGAAGAAAATCAAGATAACGGAAGACTTCAACTACGTCATTATAGTCAGCAATCAAAAGATATCATTCAAAAGATGGGCTATAATTTTAAACCTGGTCTCAATGGCGGCAAAGGAAGGCGAACTCCTATTCGTATTCCTGCTCCGAAAGAAAAATTACAACAATACTACAGCAAAACAAAGCGGGGATTAGGTTATACTTCACCAACTTCGACCCCAGAAGCCTCCGAATCTGAGGAAGAAGAACGATCTAATTCTATCTCATGGGATTCAGACACCAGTGTAGGGCACGTCCATTGCGTGACTCTATCTTCCAATAGTGATTGTCGAGTTCTCGGAAGATGACGAAGACTTGTCGAAGCCTCTGAATCTAATTCTTGGACACAAAGGATGGATACTCAATGGAGCTGCGCTTTGAGCAACGTGAGCCACCTACTGAAGATCAGTTGGTTCAAGTCAATATTGGAGACAAAAATTTCCCCAAAAACTGATATTTGTCAACAAAAGCATCTGAAGCGGATGATAAACAAGAACTAATCCAACTCAATAGGGAATACATTGATGTATTCGCTTGGAGCTATGAAGATATGCCAGGATTGGATCCTCAGATCGCTACCACAAGCTCAACATTCTACCAAATGCAAGGCCAGTCAATAGCAAACAACGTCGATTTGACTGACATGATGGATGCTATAGAAGCTGAAGTCAAGAAACTCATCACTGCGGTTTCATCAGAGAAGAACAACATCCGGATAGGGTGGCTAATTTGTCCCAGTTTTGAAGAAGACTGGGAAAGTTCGGGTTTGCATCGACTTCAGAGACCTAATGAAGCCTATCCCAAAGACGAATTCCTCTCCAACCACTGATGTCATGATTGACAATACTTGTGGATTTAAATGTATGTCCTTTATGGATAGATTTTCAGGATACAATCAAATCAAGATACATCCAGAAGATAAGAAACATACATCTTTCCGCACTCCTCTTGGAGTCTATTGCTACATATCATGCCATCGATCTTAAGAATGCTGGTGCAATTATCAGCGGGCCATGATTACCATCTTTCGTGATCATTTACGAAAGACCATTGAATGTTATGTTGACGATATTGCTGTCAAAAGTCGTTTGAAGAAGACCACATTCAAGATTTGAGAACTATTTTTGATCTAATGCGCCAGCATCAACTCAAGATGAATCCCACCAAGTCATCCTGGGAGTCTTAGTGGCAAATTTCTTGGATTCGTTATTACCTCTAAAGGTATACACGTTGACCCTGAGAAATCAAAGCTATTCAAGAGATGCATCCTCCCGCAACTAAAAGAGCTACAAGGATTCCAGGGACGGCTTGCGTACGTCAGGAGATTCATCTTAAATCTCTCTGGACGCTGTAGACGTTCACTCAACTCATGAAGAAATACGTGTCTTTTATTTGGATTGAGGAATGTCAACAAGCATTTTAAGACATAAAGCGGTACTTGATGAACCCTCAGTTCTAGTGCCTCCAGTGTCAGGAATACCTTTCCTGATGTATGTCGAGCAATGGACCACTCTTGGGTACTTTATTAGCTCAGAAAATAAGGAAGGTCATAAACAGGCTATCTACCTTAGCCGTATGATGATTGGAGCTGAGCATCGATACACTCCAGTAGAAAAAGAATGTCTAGCTTTGATGTTTGCTGTTCAAAAGACGAGACATTATATCACTGGCCAAACTATTCAAGTTATTTCTAGAGTTAACCCTCTCAGGGTCCTGATGAAGAAGCCCAATACACTCAATTCTAGGCTTACAACATGGGCCATATTGTTAGCACAATATGATATGGTTTATGTTCCTCAAAAGTCTGTTAAAGGTCAAGCCCTTGCTGATTTTCTAGCAGCTCATCCAGTTCCCGAAACATCTAAACTCTACGATGAGATTCCAGATGAAACCTTGGAGTCCAACATGATTTAGAAGAAATCTTATTTGGTGTTTATTCTTGATGGTGCATCCAGAATTGGACCAAAAGGTGCTATTGTCATGGAGTTGGAATCGTTCTCGTTTTACCAGAAGGGTTAGCTATCCAAGAGATATTCTTTAGATGAGTCATATTCCAACAATGTGGCTGAATATAATGCTTGCTCATTGGTCTCCAATTGGCTCAACAATTAGATATTGAGTATCTTGAAGTTTACGGAGACTCCAAATTAATTGTCAATCAAGTTAGAGGCACATACGAAGTTCGACATCAAGATCTAATTCTATATCAGGATACAGCGATCAGGATGGCTACTCATTCAAAGGCTTCTTATTGAGCACGTACGTCGAGCATGTAACACGAAAGCTGATGCTCTTGCTAATCTTGTAGCAGTATTAGCAATTCCGTCAGAAGGCAACAAATGATCGTCATCATTAATAGAGAGTTATTTTGTGTCCAGAATAACTTAAATATGGAATTTAACAACCCAAACATAGAATTCAACAATTCAGTTAAAATGTGTGCCATTAATGAAGATTGGAAGACTATTTCATAGAATTGTAGTCCATGATATCCTACCCGAAGATCCCAAGGAGGCTACAACAATTTAATGATGGTCACTCAGATTATACTATAATCATACTACAAAGACACTCTACCGACGAACGTTCGATAGATTACTCCTATGTTGTTTTGCGGGGGAAGAAGCAAAACAAATACTTCATGAAGCTCATGACGGTGTTGTGGTGCACATCAACCTGGTCCTAAATTACAGGATCGCATTCGCCGTATGGGCTATTATTGGCCCTCAATGGTATCTGGTGTAATCGAGTACGCAAGAAAGTGTCGAGCATGTCAAATCTATACTGAGTTCATCCATCAACGTCAGAATTCCTTCACCCGACGGCAGCATCTTGGCCCTTTGAAGCTTGGGGAATGGATGTCATCGGTCCTATCAATCCTCCCTCGTCTAGAGGATATCGATTCATATCCATAACTGATTACTTCTCAAAATGGGCTGAAGCTATACCTCTAGCTGAGGTCAAGACAAGCAAGTCATCAACTTTATCAAGCATCATGTGATTTATAGGTTCGGTGTTCCTCGACGAATCATTCACGATAATGGGCCACAATTTATCAGTCAGAAATTCACTCGATTCTGCAATGACAACAAGATCAATAATATTGCTTTACATTACAATCTGCAGCAAACGGGTTGGCAGAAGCATTAACAAAACCATAATCAAACTCCTCAAGAAGTTGTTTCTACCAACAAACAAAACTGGAGTAAGAAGCTGGAGAATGTCTATGGGCTTACCGTACTACTATTCGTACTCCTACAGGCTGCACACCTTTCTCTTTGGTATACGGATGAGAGGCTGTCTTACCATTGGAAATCTAGATCCCTTCCCTAAGGATTGCCATTGCCAATGAACTCACAACCGAAAACAATGATCGCCTGAGACTTCAGGAGCTTGAAGTGCTTGACGAGAAACGGCTCCTAGCTCAACAACATATTGAGTTATACCAAGCTCGTCTATCAAAAGCCTTCAACCGTAAAGTCAAAGTCCGAACATTTCAAAAAAAAAGAACTAGTTCTAACCGTCAGACGTCCTATGACTATGACGCACATGAGCAAAGACAAATTCGAAGCGAAGTGGGAAGGACCCTACATTATAAGTAAAGTTTTTTTTCCAACAGAGCTTATCAATTAACCGGTATGGATGGTCGAGTCGCCATGATGCCCATTAATGGCAAATTTCTCAAGAAATATTATGTTTGAAGAAAAAGAAGAAATATCAACACAGAGACTCAGAATGTAAATAAAATTCCTTTTTATTTGCATGAATTTAAAACAGAAAGAAATATATAAAATTAATGTCACGATCCGCTACCCAAATTGTTGGGCCGGGCCGAGTCATGTCCAGCCTACGCTTGAGATAAAGCGTAGTAAGCTATTCTAAAGATAACAAGATGAGACTAAAATGTGCTAACAGTTCTATAAGAAATAAAGAGTCATAAATGTTCCAAACACAAAAGTCATCTCGTATAATAGTAAGTCCAAGTATAAGTCCAAAATGTAAAGCTGGATACAGGTCCAGTCACAAAATATATAGTCTAATACATGACTACTCTCAAAAGTCCAAAGTAAATAGACAACTAGATGAGTTTCCCTGCAGGTACATCCTCGTAAGACAAGGCCTAGTCCTCGGCAGCAACTCCATAATAGGAATCACAGAGCAACTCCTCCTCAGTAAGTATACCTACAATGTTATCTTGTCAGGACGGGAGCAAGTACTGATTCTAACAAACTTATAATAATGATCATGTGATGGAAAGAAATGACATATCATGTTTATCCAGTTTTAGATACATTTTATCATGGCAATAATTATTTGTTTTAAGTTTAAAACTGTAGTAGGTGAGTGATCAGTCAATAGGTAATCAGGATGTACAGTAGTACATATCAATTTTCTGAAGTGTACATACGTACCCTTAACGGCATCGGTGTATGTCCATACACAAACACGGGATCTGACATATGACAAAGTTACATACAGAATGTAACAGTGCTCGGTAAATACATACGGAGAAGGGGGTCATGATCACGTACACTACTAACAGTTTTTCCTTAATCCGTTGTTAAACATGTGAGAGATATGAAAACTATCCTAAACATGGTAGAGACTGAAAGTAATACAACATGTGAAGTTTTAACTTGCTACCCCAAGGATCAGCATTTAACATGGTTGGAATTCACAGTTTATGGTTATAGCAGTATGTAAAGTTTGTAGAAGTACTTGCCTTTAGCAAAGTAAAGCAGCGATAAAAATGCTATAGATGCCTGGTGACTCGTCACTGTAGAAATAGCACATAAACTTAGTTTTTATACTAAGTTAAACACTAAGACACTAGTTGTGTGATACGACTTTCTGACTGGACACCTAGCCAAATGGTGACTTTAGCATAGGATACAATGTGAGGTGACACAATACTCTAACTAACTTTCTAGGGCCTTTACCCTAGTGCTGGGTTAGGTCCAATACGTCTATAACTCAAAACAACACGAAATATTGAAAATCGTAATTATTTAATAAATAAATCAAACTGTACACTATGTTCCAATAATTTTTGAGATAGACAAAAGGCACAATTTTACATAAAATAAAGTACCAAAATGATCTTGTTAATTATTGAAATTTATACTAATTTTTCTGGAATTTATAAGCCCTCATAAAAATTTATTAAAATCAGCAAACATATGTATCCTGAAAATGAGTTCTGTTTTCCCATGTTTATAAAATACCCAAAGTACTTATTAAATGCTGGAAAAATTATAATAAATTAGCTAAATTAACATAGTATTTAAATACAAATTTTCCCAATTTTTATAGCAAATAAAATATATATAAAATTCAAAAACAGCAAGCAACACTTTCTAGAAAATAATTAATTAATTATTTACTATTTTGTCCATGTATTCAAAATTGAACCGAAGCCCAGATACAGGACCCAGAGCCATGAATCAAGTCCAATATGACTTGTACAGACTCTGAATGTATTAGACACAATTGGGTCCAAAAACCTATGCTAGGCTTGGACATCAATTGGTCATAATCAATAAAATTACAGGAATTTAAATATAAATAATATATTTTAAAGTGGTAAAATTGTAAGTCACAAAATATACAATAAAATAACTTGTGAAATTTTACATAATAATATTTTGTACAAGATAGAATAACATATATAAATATACAACAACAATATTTATATATAGACTAATATATAGATATTTATATATATATATATAGATATATATATATATATATATATATATATATAGATATAAAATATATATATATATATATATATTTTTTTTTAAAATATATATATATATATATAATATATATAGATTATATTTATATAATATATATATATAATTATATATATATATATATTATATATATAAATATATATATATATATAGATATTTTAGATATATAGATATTTATATATATAATGGATATTATAAATATATAGATTGTATAATATATAGATATTATATAATATATATATAATGGATATATACATATATAAATATACATATATATGTAAAAATACTAAATATAGATATATATTATATATATATATATATATAATATATATATATATAATATATATATATATATATATAATATATAATATATATATCTATATATATATAATAAATACTATATATAGAATAATATATATATACATATTATATTTATATAATAAATATATATAGATATATTATATATATATATAATATATTATATATATATATATATATATATATATATATACATATAAAATATTATATAATAATAATATTATAATATATATATATATAAGAATATATATAGATATATATATGTTATATATATATATTATATATATATTATATATTATATATATATATATGTAAATATATATATATATATGTACATATATATATATATATATATATATATATTATTATATATATAATTATATATATATACAGTATATATATATATATATACATAAATACTTATATTATATATATATATATCTATATATATATATATATATTATATAATATATAATAAAATAAAAAAAAACAAACAAAAAGAAGAGGGAAAGGGGGGCTCGAACTCGGGTCAGGCAGGGGTGTTAGGCGGTTCGGGCTGGCCAGGGGGTCAGCCCGAGTCATGTGTTAGGGAATGTGTTAGGTTAGTTTTATGTTAGAACTTAGGTTAATGGGTTTTAACCCGATAGCCCAAACTTCGTGTCCTGACAGTTAGGGACACGAAGAACGGCCGAGTCCAAGTGTCCTGGTCATTTACGACACGACGACACAAGTTTGTCGTGTCCAAACTTACCACTAGGAGTCGTCGTGTCCAGGCGAACCACATATGTGAGTTTGGGACACGTACGACACGATTTGGAAGCTGTTACCTTCGTGTCCGGCGAGCTGGGGGTTGTGGAGGGTGCTAGACGGCGACTAGGGCGTCGTGGTCGTGGCGCTGGAGTGGCGCTGCACTCGTCTCGACAGGGCGAACTCGTCGGTGGTGGTCGATGGTGGTGTAGGCGGCTGTGGAGGTGGCGCTGGGGGTCGCCGGAGTTAGGGTTAAGGTTAGGGTTTCATCGGGGAAGAAAGGGCTGTGGTGGTCGGAGAATAGACTAGGGTTAGGGTTTCGGGGTTGGGGAGTATTTATAGGTAAGTAGGGCGGTCGATTTAGGTCTTTAGATTAGGATTAGGGTTAGGGTTACGACGATGGTTTGCCGGAGACGATGACAGCGCACGGTCGTCGGGGGTGGGATGAGATTAGGGTTTTGCAGAAAACCTCCCGAAGATTGGGATATTACACAAATGCGCGCCGCCTTGGTTATTGCAAATATCAAATTTGCAAGAAGACCCCCGCTATAGTTCTGTGTAAAATTTAATTTGCACAGACAATTAGGATATTACAAAAGGCTATTAAAACAATTAAAATAATTGCACAATGATATTAAAACAATTTAATTAATAACAAAATGTATATTTTGATTTAAAAATCATTTAAAAATCATTTAAAATTCTAGAAAAATTTCTAACAATTATAATAATTTATTTTAAAGACATAAATGCTATTTAAGATTATTAAAATATTATTTTTGAAATCTAGGGCTTACAAATCTTCCCATCTTGAAAAATTTCGTCCTCGAAATTCACAAGGATAGAAGACTCTACAAATATTCTAACATAGCAAGCAATGCAAACAAATGACTAAGGCTATTATTAAGACTAACCTCTAGGGTATCAAGCAGGAACGGGTGGTTCCCTCGCAGCTGTTGGGTCAAACAAGTAAGGATACCTCTCCCTCATGTCCGACTCCCTTTCCCAAGTAGATTCACCCGGAGAGTGACGGCTCCAAGCTACTCGTACTAAGGGTATAACTTTGTTTCTCAGCCTCTTCTCCCTCCTGTCCAATATCTCCAATGGCTGCTCAGTAACTGCAAGGCTCGGTCCGATCTCCAACTCTGAATGATCTAGCCATATGGCCGGGGTCGGGAATATATCTCCACAGCTGAGATACGTGAAAGATATTGTGAACTCCTGCTAGGTTGGGTGGAAGTGCAACCCTGTAAGCTACCTCTCCGATCCTGCCAAGTATCTCGAACGGCCCGATGTATCTGGGGCTCAACTTGCCTCCTCGTCCGAACCTAGATCGTCCCTCTAGTAGGTGATATCTTCACTAGCACCATATCTCCGTCGGCGAAGTCCATCGGTCTGCGACTAGCATCGGCCCAGTGTTTCTGCCTGTCCTGAGCGACTCTGAGCTGTCTCTGATCATCCCAACCTTCTCTGCTGCATCCGTGATCATCTCTGGCCCAAGCATAACTCTATCCCCAACATCATCCCAAAAGAGTGGTGTACGATATCGTCGTCCATATAGTGCCTCGAAAGGAGACATACCGATACTAGCTTGGTAGCTAGTTGTTGTAAGAAAACTCTACCAAGTGCAGATGGCTCTTCCAGGATCTGCCAAAGTCCAGCACACAGGTCCTCAGCATGTCCTCTAGCGTCTGTATCGTCCTCTCGAACTGTCCATCTGTCTGCGGGTGGTATGCCGTACTGAACTTGAGCCGACTGCCCAACTCCTCCTGTAAGCTCCTCCAGTAGTGGGACGTGAATCTGCTATCTCGGTCCGATCACGATGCTCACTGGTACTCCGTGCAAGCGAACTATCTGCTGCATGTATAGCTCCGACCAACTTCTCGGTAGAAAGCCCCATCTTGAAGGGTATGAAGTGCGCACACTTCGTCAGCCTGTCCACGATGACCCAAATGGCATCCTTCCCTCCTTGGGAACAAGGAAGCCCTGAGACAAAGTCCATCATAATGTGTTCCCACTTCCACTCGGGAATGGGTAACGGCTGCAATAGACCAGCTGGCCTCTGGCGCTCCGCCTTGACCTACTGGCAAACTAGGCATCTCGAAATAAAATGTGATACATGTCTCTTCATCCCGTGCCACCAAAGATGTTCCCGCAAGTCACGGTACATCTTGTTGGCACCAGGGTGAATAGCATATCTCGATCGGTGCACCTCCTACAAGACTGCCTCTATCAGCTCTCCCTTCGGCACGCATAACCGGCTGCCATGCCTCAAGGATCCATCCTCTGCTATGGTGAAATCATACAGCAATCCAGCTAAAGCCTGGGCTTAAAGTCTGCGAAGACTCTCATCAGTAGACCGTACCTCCTTGATCTGCTCCATCAAACCTGACTGAATGTCAAGCGCCATCATCTGTATCACTGATCCTGGCCGAACTATCTCGATACCGAGCTTCTCCAGATCTTCTCACAAATGTCGATCTATCATCAGATACCATGCCATCGGATGCCTGCTCAACGCATCTGCCACCACATTTGCCTTTCCGGGGTGATACTGTAAATCGATGTCGAAGTCCTTCATCAACTCCAACCATCGTCTTTGCCTCATGTTCAGCTCTTTCTGTGTGAACACATACTTCAAGCTCTTGTGGTCAGTAAAGATTTCCACACGCTCTCCGTATAAGTAATGTTTCCATAACTTGAGTGCAAAGATCACCGCAGCTAACTCTAGGTCATAGGTAGGATAGTTCCGCTCATGAGTCCGTAATTGCCTAGATGCATAAGCAATCACTTTCCCTATGCTACTGTAGGACACATCCTAGCCCCTTTCCCGAAGCATCGCTGTATATGGTGAAACCTCCAGACCCTGAAGGTAATGTCAGAACTGGAGCGGTCGTCAGCCTCCTCTTCAGCTCTTCAAACGCTGCCTGGTAGTCCTCTGACCAGATGTACTCTGCATCCTTTCCGTGCTAGTTTCGTCATGGGTTCAGCTATCCTAGCAATGTCCTGGACGAACTTTCTATAATAGCCTGCTAAACCCAAAAAGCTCATGATCTCTGAAACTGACATTGGAGCCTTCCATGTCTCAATGGCAGCAATCTTCCTGGGATCTACCGAGATCCCCTCTCTAGTAACTATATGACCGAGAAACTCCACTCGGTCCAAAAAAAACTCGTACTTCGACAATTTGGCAAACAACCTTCTCCTGTCTCCGAATCTCTAAAACTGTCCGCAAGTGCTCTGCGTGCTCCTCCGGCGTCTTCGAGTATATCAGGATGTCATCGATAAATACTACGACAAACTTATCCAGATACTGGTGAAATATCTTATTCATCAAGTTCATAAATGACAGCTGGCACATTTGTGAGACCAAATGGCATCACCAGAAACTCGTACTGCCCGTACTTCATGTTGAACGCCATCTTCTGGATGTCTGCAGTCCTGACTTTCACCTGGTGGTACCCGTATCTCAAATCTATCCTGGAAAATACCTTCACCCCACTCAACTGGTCGAACAAATCATCTATCCTGGGCAGAGGATATTTGTTCTTAATGGTGATGGTATTCAACGCCCGATAGTCAATGCACAACCGAACTATACCATCCTTCTTAGGCACAAAGAGCACTGGCGCTCCCCATGGAGAAGCACTAGATCGAATGAAACCCTTTTTCAACAGGTCATCAATCTGCTCCTTCATCTCTACGGCCTCCTTGGGGTTCACTCTATAGCAAGCCTGGGATACTGGTGATGAACCCGGTACTAAATCTATAGTGAACTCCATATCTTTGTCAGGCGGAAGTCCTGGAAGATCCTCTGGGAATACATCCATAAACTACCTAATGATAGGGTATGGCGGTGCTATCTCCCCAACTGTCGCACAACAGTTCGGCTCTAGGCTGATCTCCGGCCCTGTCCTCCTGACACTGAATGGTGCCGTACCTGGGGGACTGAACAGAATACTACCCTCATGAGAGTCTATAGCTGCATGGGCATAGCTAAGCCAGTCCATCTCCCAATATGATATCATACCCGGGGAGTGGCATTACAAAGAATCGTCCCGTAAACTCTCTCCCAGCTATAGTAATAGAGCATCTATAGATAGCTCTAATGGGTACTGGTCCGCCTCCCGTCATTACTCTACTCATCTCCTCGGTAGGTGTAGCTACTAAGTGGTGTTTATGCATAAACTCTAATGACAGGAAGCTAAGAGATGCACCAGAATCAAACAAGCATAGAGCTAGAAAAGTATACAAATAAACATGACCTGTGATAACGTCAGCCAAATAATCTGGCTCCAAAACCTGCTTCCGACTCCGGCTCAAGGGCCAGACTATAATTCTTCCCCTGGGGTCCCTTCTTCTGCTGCAAATATTGCCCAAACCTTGCTGTTGAGTCAGAAGCGGCGGTCCTCTAGATTGTGGTCCGGCACCTGGTACCCTGGTTACTGGGTAGTCCCGAAGCTGATGGATGGTAGACTCACAAGCTAAATACCGCCCTAACCTCTTCCTACAGACGATAGCGTCATGGCATGGCCTCTAACAGAATTACACACAAAGCTTCCTTCTGCTGCTGCCGGGGTCCCGGGGCTCTAACTGGCGGGGTCGGGTGATGAGGTGTGGGAGGACGGTATGTCTGCTGGTGCGGCGTCGGTGTTTTCGTCTGGAAAGCCTGACGCTTGGACGGTCCCTCGAGGTGTACAAAGCTGGCCTCTTGTAAGACAGAAGATGCTCCTCTATGCTCTGGGCCAACTCTAGGCTCTGGTAGTAGTCAGTCGTACCGTTCACCACTATAAGAATACCAATGTCTGGAACTAGACCATGGCAAAACCTACGTATCATCTTCTCAGGGTCTGCAAC
>JANAVB010041220.1:5874513-6002013 GCA_029216955.1 Iris pallida | reverse complement strand
TCAGCCTATAGGCGCATATGATAAAACATGCACCTTTGACCGAAGTCAGGCACTGGATTGCAGTACGCACCTCTTCTCAGAGTTTCAGGCGTATGTCTACAACATGCGCCTCTGACCTGAAGTCAGGCACTGGATTGCAGTGCGCGCCTTTTCTCAGGATTTCAGGCACACGTCTACAACGTGCACCTCATTTCTATAAATCAGCGCCTGTCTTCAAAACAGTCTCAGTAAAAAAAATGGCACAAGTTAAACAACAATTCATGAATGGCGCTCATGTATAGAAACCACTGGTTCTTTGTTGGAACTTACCATCAAAATCAACTATATTTGTGCTGAAGATCGTCGATGATATAGAGCACAGCAAACCAACGTCCGAAGACACGGTACGCAGAAGAACAACATCGAATTTTGGTGGCACAGAAAGGCTCACGAATGTTGAACTCTTGACCGCCGAGGGGATTCTGCGAAGAACCATCGCCATCAACAGAAATAAGAAATGAAAAAAAAAGATTTCATGGACATTTCTTTTTTATTTTCTCCTATCAGCTATTTGAAAAACTTAAAAGATGAAAAAGGGCGCGTCATTCTAGGAGCCTATCTTGGGAATGACCTAAACGAAAGGTGCTCAAACCACACGAAAAACTGCCACGTGTTCTTTGGAAAACAGCAAACATTTGAGTTGGTCAAAATGGTTCATTGGCACGCGCCACTAAACAGATCACACGAAAAGATTTTTAGAAGGGCGCTAGAAATAAATTTTTCATTCTATTCTTACATAAGAAAAGGAAAAACAAGTCCCTACAAAATAAGTTGCGCAAAAGACAAAAAGAGAAGTGGCGCCTCTACAGAAACCATTACTTCTTCTCATCTTCTTCACCAGCTTGGCGAAGAGAAGCGCCTAACTCACGCATATCACGAATCCCTGAACAAAGCATCAGATGAAGAAATCCTTTTGCGTCACCGTGCTCTTCAGAAAAGGACGAAGGGCCACCGTTCAGACGATCAAAGACTGCTGGGGTCAATCCAAAACATTCTAAAAAATTGTTTGCTCGCTGTGATCGGTCAGCCTCGGACAGGACCGTAGGCGCAGTGTCAGGCCCTGTCTCCTGAGTTTTCACTTCGACATTAATGCAGGTCACCATCTCATTCTTCTTAGGTGCCATAGGAAGTACAAAAGTGAGGAATGAGTACAAGGACCTCTCCCTTTATATATGACCAACCAACGCTTCATATTTCTCATGGGAAACCGAACATCATCAATACAGCTTGGGAAGAAGAAGGGAAGATAGGGTTTTTGTGAAATTGAACTTCAGTAAAAAAATGAAGAGTCTGAAATATATGGATATTTATAGCTTCAAAAGTTGATCGCATAATTTGCGCTCAAAATGTGGAGTCAGTTTTGACTAGCGCAATCCAAACAAAATTAGCATAATTCAAAGTATTTCAAAACTTTGAAGTATTTTCAAGTTTCGAAAACTTTGAAGGGGGTCTTATAGAGCCTAAAAATTAAGATGCGCCACCCATTAAAGTACTCAACCATCTGATGGCGCCAAAATATTATATTGCGCCGAACATTCAAGTTGTGCAGCTTCAGGTTGCGCCAAAGCCAGGTCGCGCTGGAGTCAGGTTGCGCGAGAGACACGTGGCACACTTTCTCGAGAAGCTGTAACGACATCATCATTATCTGACAACTGACAGCACAGAGATTAAGGAAAATCTCTTCGAATCCCGCGCAACGCGACGCTCGAGAAGACTTTGTCAGCATGTAATTAATGCTGACAGCTGGTTCGCACAAGTCACTGAATGGTGCGAGGATTAAACAGTACATCACAGAAGACCTAGTCAAAAGGCGCTAGTCGTCGAGTTGCGCCTATGCACAGCCTGACAAATTAGCGCCACTTGAACAACTCTTATTTTAAAACAGGGTGACGTGGTGCGCAAGCCATCAACTTCGCAGAGCATGTCCACTATACTGCCTATGACCATGCGCATCTCAATCAAACGATGCCACGCGTCTACAGCAGTTGGTGCAAACCGCTCGTGCAGGTTCTTGCTATTGCGCCCTCGCACAACCTGATAAAGCATGCACAAAGTGTTCAAATAGGTGTTCAAGACAGAGTGACGTGGCACGCAAGCCACGATCTTCGCAGAACATGCCCACTACACTGTCCCACGACCACGTGCATCTCGATCAAACGATGCCACGCGTCCATAGCAGTTAGTACAACCGTTTACGCAAGTGAACAGGAGGCACGCAATCTGAAGCGCGTGCAACCCAGAATAACTACTAAATGGTTATTTCAAGAACCCTATAAATAGGGTTTCAAATCAATCACAAGACATCAAGAGTGATCATAATCTCCTGCTAAAGTACTACTGCATTCTCCAGAGGCTCGTGTCTTCGATATCACATCGTCCAAGGGATAAAGTGATCGTCTTCAGATCAGATTCCTATAGTTGTACTTCCTCAAAAATCAATTGTACTCCTGTACTCTTTTTTTTAGTTTGTAATAAAACTTTTTGTTCTTTGCAAACAAAGGACTCATGATTTCAGACACCACAACTTTTGATCCAAAGAGTTTGCCGACTTCAAAGAACAAGTATAGAGATAACATTTGGAAATCCAAGATTTACAACTTGAATAAACTTATAATTAAAATTACAACTTTGGCACACTAGAATGTTGGGAATTGATTTCTTGAGATATGAAGGTTTAAAGCTCAGAATAGACAAAAAGGTTTAGAATGAATTTGTGAGTTTCATGTTAAGGCTTCAAGGACTATTTATAGGCTAGTGGTGGATCGAGTTCAGGCAGAGTTTGGTCACCCAATGTTCATAAGTTCGAACGTTGGTACCCTATTCTCTAAGAGGAATGAGAAAATAGCGTTACTAAGTCAAAGGAACCAAATTCGGTCACCTTAGGCCAGTTTTGGTTTTGGGTCTAGGCTGACCTTGAGTGGACTTGAGTTTATGGCTTGGATTACGATTTAAGCTTCTTAGTGCCAATTTTGAGACTCGACTTGCATAAATTCTAGACTCAAATAAATACCAAATACAAAAATAAAATATAAAGGCACGAGCAACAAATGATAGTTATGGCTTAATTGGCTTGTCTTCTTGCTTCGTACGATGATAAATTTTTTCTTGACGACAGTTGTCCAAAATAAAAAGATCTAAAAAACAATGATGGAACCCCCTAATGCTTTGTGCCGGAGAAGTCGTTGGGCAGATCAGAGAATTCTTCTGGTATAACGTCGCATCTTTGGCCCGTCATGAATTCTTCATTGCATATGTCCAAGTTCGAACTTGCTTACTTCTTGTAGTGCCTCGCTTCCGTTGGGACAAAGTACTATATAATAGGCTCGTGGCAAGTCAGACACGGTCGGGAACATAGATGGCTAGTCTGACTTAGCGACGAGTTTGGTATACATAACTAGGACATTAATAAAATTGATTTGGACGAATGATATGAGTACCGTTCCAACTAATGGATCGACTATTATTGGAATAAGTCCTAGATGTAGCCGACTGTGTCTTGGCGAATGAACTCTAATAAGAGCAACGTGACAGGTCTGCTGTTGATTTTCTTGGCTTTCTGAATGATTTGTTGCTTGGATTTGATGAGTGCGCTTTTGCATCGATTTCTGAATGCGTCTTTGGGAATTTCGAAAGGAAGGATTGAAGAAGGAATTCTAACATGTTGCTTGTGCCATTACAGGAGTTCGTGTAACTGACGCTTGATCGTCCCAAAGCGATCTCCTACTCTTAGTGCAATCTTTTTGGTGGGTGGTTCGGCCCCTTCTTTTCTACTCCTTTTTGCCAACAAATTTTTAAAGTTTAACGTTCAAATCGATAATTCTAACTAAATGTATGCTTTACTACTAAGATCAATAGCTTGGAATAACTGTATCAATTTAGAGTAATTTACTCCGAAAATATAAGTTTCATACCAAAAAGAGAAAATATAAGGTTCTAGAAAAGAGAGAGAATTATTTCATGATCTGCAAAATAAAAATGAAATGAAATGTTGGTTACGACATATGGTTCCTCGGAGAATTTGGTGCCTATGGGACGCTAAATTAGAACGTACGACTTTGAGAAAAAGAACTTTCGCACGAATAGAAATGATTATGCTGATTAATAATGTCCGCACTATGCTATCTATTTCATACATATTAAACTGTCATTCATTTGCATGGTCATGGACAACTTGTGCACATGGTTAACTTTTCTCGAAACGGTACCTAGAATGCTGGATCGAATCGGCCTAGGAGAAAATTATGGAATCGTGCTTCGGCAGCGAGACATTACGAGACCTCCACTTAGGCTCGTAACCTGGACTGTTAGGACGTATCGTAATGCTACGTAATTGTCCTTCTTAGGTGTTGATATCCCCAATGACCACATGTAAGATAGATAGTATGCTCACCTATTGTCTTGTGCAGGTGGTAAGTATTATATCTATTTTATGCAGAAAAGAAGCATGGTCGTGGTAAGATAAGTTGAAATTGGTTTTGATGTTTACTGCTTAAAATGTTGCCTTTGATATGAACTGCAAATCATATAGTTCTACATAGCAAGATCACTTAGTATGCTAAAATCCTTAATAAGCAGTGTCGGTTTAGACGAGTGGGTTCATCCCGTCCACTAGCAAGTGTGCTAACCCCCAACTCTTCAAGTGCCGAGCGTGTTGCGGGAGCTCAAGACTAGACTGAAGCTGAAGAACGGGAGGTGGCTCGAAGCTCTCCTATTTTGAAGTATTTTGAAGTCCAATTCAGATCGAAGGCTTTTTGTTCAAATGTATAAAGGGACATGAATGTATGGAACGACAAGGATTATTTTATGGTAGCTTGTTGAGAGTTTTTCTTTTGTGTTTCAAAGATGTAGCCGCAATGGCATATGAATTATAAAAATAACCTTGTACATATTTTACAAGTTTTATGAATGAAAAGATAAATTTCTTTCTATTCTGCGTCATCAATTCTCTGCACTGTTTACTTCCAACTCAGTTGTCTTAAAAGAATTATCAAGTGCACGTTCTTGCCTTGAACAAGTCCAATATAGACTTGTACAACATCATATCCCGACTTGTTAATCAATTTATCTCGATTCAAAGCGAGGGCGACCGATTGGGTGAGTCAGGGCATGACAAGTTGGTATCAGAGCATGGTTCAACCCTCGGACCTTTCAAAAATATTTTCTTTTGGATGTTGTTGCAATTTTCAAAATTTATGCTTTTTGACATATGCGACATAAAATAATCGTTCCATACAGATAAGTTTGTAGATATTTTTTATAATACTAATGGGTTTGCTCAATTTTGTTGGAATGATAAAGAATTCGGGTGTCCCTGCTATCAATGCCATGTTGATTAGAACGGATAGTGCCGATGATGCATCACCTAGCGAAACCACCATGGAGCGATTACTGTGCCTCATGGAAGTCCAGCAAAGCCAGACGGAGATGCAGCAACGACAGCTGCAGGCGCATAGAAACAGATAGAGGCACTGAACTGGATCGTGACTACCATAGCGATCCAACAGAATTCGATGATTGCCGTATCAGAAGAAGTACAACTAGTAACGATGAAACATATGTCTTCATCTTCTCCGTTCAAGGTAACCGAATTCAAGAAAATGAACCCGCCCGAGTTCAATGGCCGAGTGGAACCAGACGAGATCGTAGGATGGCTAGTAAAAATTGAGGGCCTATTCAACCTTTTCAACATTAAGTGGTCCAAGATAGTGGGGTGTGCAGCTTTGCAACTACACTTGAGGGCTCACGACTGGTGGAAGGCAAAGAATCATGAACTCCACGAAGCCGACCGCGGTACCAAGATCTCATGGGAGATGTTCAAACATGCCTTCCTTGAGCAATATATTCTCTGTGCCATTCTTCGGCAGAAAGAAGACGAATTCATATCCTTGAAACAAGGAAATATGTCAGTCGATGAGTACGATACGAAGTTTGCAAGAGGTTTATCGGGGCCTTCTTGCCGAACAGGAAAGCATGGTGCGAGCACTTTCAACAGGGCCTGAACAACGATCTTCGTAGGGACGCCATGAATCAAAACTATCAGACCTACAGAGAATCCTATAATGTTGCCCTTGATAGTGAGCGAATCTTTGGTCGAGCATTGCAAAGGGCAGGATCAGGCGTCCGTAACAACTTCAATAAGCATCCTCACGACGCGGGAGGATCTGGTGTGCCAAAGCGCCAGAATACGTTCAAGTACCGGGGGGCTCATCCTGGAATACGATGCCATCGGTGCGACAAGATGGGACATCTGGCAATCGATTGCCAAGGGAGATGTTTCAAGTGTGGCTAGCTAGGCCACAAGGTGACAGATTGTCAAATGAGGAGGGTGAACCAAATTCTACCAAGGAATGTACATAATCAGAATCAGGTGCCTCTCGCTCGTGGCACAAATGCAGTACCCGCAAACCCACAAAATTGCCAGGAAGCGCAAGACCGAGTCTATGCACTGACTCGGGATGAAGCATTCGCGTTCGACACTGTTGTGACATGTATATTACTCTATAAAAATATGCCTGCTAGAGTATTGTTCGATTCAGGTGCTACACATAGTTTTATATCTGCCGACTTTGTAGAAAAAATAAATTACCCATGCAAATATTAGATATAAATCTTAGCGTTAGCACTCCATCGCGAGTAGATATGCCTGCCACTTAAATTTGTAGGGATGGTTACATCCGCATCGGTGGGAGGAATCTATCCTTGGAAGTTATTATCCTTGACATCAAAGTGCCGATATCATTCTCGATATGGATTGGTTGGGTGCATGCCATGCAACCATCAAGTGCGTGGAGAAGAGAGTTGTATTCCGTCTTTCTGGCGAAACTGAGTTCTCCTATTCGTGCGAAGCAGCGTCGAAGATGGCAATGGTAATATCGATGATTTCGGCAAGGCACATGTTATATTCTGGTTGTAGCGGGTACCTAACATCAGTTCGAGATACGAGAACAGAGATTGCAGGCATGCCATAGAGTAAAGTCGTGGAAGAATTTCTCGATGTGTTCCCAGACGAATTGCCAGGGTTGCCACCGGATTGAGAGATAGAATTCAGCATCGACACCTTTTCGGACAATAGACCAATATCCAAAGTACCCTATCGAATGGCGTCGATGGAGCTGAAGGAACTGGAAGCACAGCTATAAGAGTTGCTAGATCGCAGATATATTTTCCCTAGCGTCTCCCCGTGGGGTGCTCCAGTGTTGTTTGTAAAGAAAATGATTGATCGATGCGGCTATGCATCGACTATCAGGAACATAACAAAGCTACGGTACGAAATAAGTACCCATTGCCGAGGATAGACGATTTATTTGACCAGTTGCAAGGGGCATCGGTATTTTCCAAGATTAATCTTCGCTCAGGCTACCATCAATTAAAGATCATGTCCGAGGACGTGCCGAAGTCTGCTTTCCAATCTCGATACGGTTATTATACGAGTTCCTAGTCATGCCATTCAGTTTGACAAACGCTCCTGCCGCTTTCATGGATTTGATGAACCGGATATTCCGATCGTTTATAGACAAATTCGTCGTAGTATTCATCGATGATATTATAATATATTCGAATAGCAACGACGAGCACGTAAAACATTTAAAGACAGTGCTACAGACTCTGCTTAAATTTTATGCCAAATTCAGTAAATATGAGTTTTGGATGAGCAATGTGACATTCCTTGGACACGTTAGCTGAAGGCGTCACGATGGGCCCAAAGAAAATTGAAGCGATAGTTGAGTGAAAATGGCCTACCTCGGCAGGTGATATCCAAAGTTTTCTCGGCTTGGCAGGCTACTACCGAAGATTTGTGAAAGACTTTGCTAACATTGCGTCGACTCTGACTCGTCTCACCCAGAAGGGAGTCGCATTCGAGTGGAACGACGACTCTGAATCTAGCTTCCAGGAGTTAAAGAAATAGCTCATCTCAGTCCCGATCTTGTACTTCCGGATGGTCTAGAAGGGTTTCAGATATTTAGTGATGCATCGAGAACTGGCTTAGGGTGCGTGCTCATGCAAAGGGATAAGGTGATTTCATTTGCTTCAAGACAATTGAAGAATACGAGAAGAATTAGCCTACAGATGATCTTGAGATAGCGGTGATTGTGTTCGCGTTGAAGCTATGGGGGCACTATCTTTATGGTGAGGCTTGCAGCATCTATACGGATCATAAAAGCCTCAAATACATTTTTATCCAATAGGACTTGAACTTACGGCAGCGACGTTGGCTCGAACTCATCGAAGACTATGATCTGACTATCGAGTACACGTCAGCTAAAGAAAATATTGTAGTGGATGCTCTAAGCAAAATGTTCGCAGGGTGGCTAGCTATCAACCGCGACCTACAATAAGACTTGGCAGAAATGGGCATCGAACTCCGAATTCGATATAGAGGAGCATAATTGGCCCAATTGCACCTTGAGTCGAGCTTGCACAACAAGATAAAGATCGTACAGAAGGGAGACCCATTCCTGAAGAAGATGTGTGAGTTGATTTTGACAGAAAAGATGACCGACTTTGTGGTGGACGAGGACGAAACGATACGGATGAAGGAGAGAATATACGTGCCGGACCATGCCGAACTTAGAAAATAAATTTTGACGGAGGCCCACTATAAGAAGTACTCGTTACATCTTAGAAGCACCAAGATGTACAAGGACTTGCGCATGACCTTTTGGTGGCATGACATGCAGAATGACATGGCAACTTTTGTGTCATAGTGCATGGCCTGTCAACAGGTGAAGGTCGAGCACCAAAGACTAGGCGATAAAACCTTGACATTCTGGTATGGAAGTGGAATGACATCTCTATGAATTTTATCGTAGGCTTTTCGAAGATGCTGTAGAGAAATGACGCAATTTGGGTCATTTGTTGATCGATTGACCAAATTCGCTCATTTCATCGCTATCAAAGTATCCTGAAACGTCGATTGGTTAGCTCAGATTTATATCGATGAGATTGTCCGACTCCATAGGATACCTACCACAAATATTTTAGACAGAGATGGGTGATTCTTGTCACATTTCTGGACGAGTTTATAAGCGACGATAGACACCAAGCTGAATTTTAGCTCCGTGTACCACCCGCAAATCGATGGCCAGACAAAAAGGGTATATCATATCCTCGAAGATATGTTACGTCTGTATGCAATAGATTTAAAGACTAGTTGGGACCTGTATCTGTCACTTACGGAGTTTGCGTATGTAGTGCCATGTCCCTACATCGTGCCCCATTTCTGTCCACGGGGTACACGAGAAAGGAATACTGTCGCTATCGATTCGGTCGGGACCGATAGGTCGGGATCGGCCGAATCGGTCGAATGAGAACGATTGAATTAAGAACCTTTTTTCGTTATGGAAAGCCTTCTTCGGAATCAATTCCCACATTCAGCAGTTTGCGCCTCAAGGATTGGCTCTGCGGCTGAGTCGGGAGAGATCTCCCGTTGCTCTGGTTTTTATGCCATACTTGAATTGGCTTTGGCTTTGGTTTTCGTGAATGCATTTTCATGAATGTTTTCGATGGGTTTTCATGGCTTGCATTTTTAAACTTCGTATTTGTATCGAAACTTCTTGAATAACACAGTATTCTAATCAGTTGCTTTTGCGATTGCAGGTGATCGCGTAGGCGACATTTGTGCAGCTAACCAGTCCTTCGCCTAAAGCAAAGTCTAAGGTGAGTGGCTGAACTTCTTCGCCTCGACCCTTTGTTTCAAAATCAAACATAAAACACAAACAAAATGATTGTCAATATAGTGTAGAATCAAAGAAATCATGGCACGATTCTTCACGGCACTCTTGCTATAAAACTGTTGTATGCGAAAACTGATGCATGCTTTCTTATGTCCCATTAACTTAGCCTATGCAAATAGAAGAATGAATCGATTAACGATTATCGCAACGGTACGACTAAGGTGAATAATTGACTAAGTTCAAAAGAAAGGCTTAGTTTCGCACATAAAAGATAAATGATAAGGTTCTAGAAAAGAGAACATTTTTCAAGACTCTACAAAACGATCATTGGACAACTTATCGACAAGGTATAGTTTTCTCAAACGGTTGCCTAGGCCAAGGAACCGATTCGGCCCATGAGGAACGAGTATAGCAAGCGCCAGCCTTGCATCGGCATGGGTTATTCAGGAACTTTCACACAGGGCTCGCTACCCGTCGCGAAAGGGTCGCCGTCAAACCCAGCTATAGTCCGTAATGGCTTGACATTGCCAGTGACCTTCAACCCTTTCACTACTTGACTAATGCACGTGATACGGGATGAATATGATAGCTGCTCAATGTATATAATTTCATATGCTTGCCTCAAATATGTTAACATACAAATCAAACAAGATGGTTAGAAAGATCACAAATGTAGATAATATATTTTATAAAATTGTTTGAACCAAATACAGAGCTCGGATTTAATTAGCCACTCGCCAGTACATGTGATCGTACTGAACCTCGCTTTTTGCAGGTGCCAGGAATCAGAAAGAACGCGCCAACTAGCTGGGCGACGTTCGTGCTTTTGAAGCTTCGACCGCACGTCGAAGACCTCACCGCTGAATTTTGAAGACTCTCTACCAGTCCAAGAAACATGTCTCGGCATCCCCCCAATCCAGGTGGCTGGAATACTTTTGTTGTAAATGAGGGATATATGTATGGAACAGTTATCTCATCGGCACTCCTTTTGTAATCTAGTCATGTTGTAAAGCTCGCACGGCACGATTGTAATAGAGTCTGTAAATGATGTCTATTATCAATAAAATGAAAAGTTTTTTTATCTCAATGTGTTCTTCAATTTGTCTGTGCTCACTCTCTTAGATGTTGTGTTTCGGATTACCTTATGACTATGCTTTGTACGATCACAAATTAGGTTCGCACGGCATCACGCCCGGGGGACGACTATCGATTCTACGGAATCGGGGCATGATATAATGGTATCAGAGCACGGCTTTACGTCCTTGGCCTCCAGTGTCGAGTTCTAGTCTCAAACCGTTGACCTCATGTCGATGAGATGAGTTGTTCCATACGCTGAACCCAGGACATTTTCTGAAACTAATGAGAGTTGCCTTTCTTTTTCCTACAGTTGCAGAACCTCTGGCAGAGGACGAGACGAGCGCTTACAGCTGCTCGAGTAGTTCCAGACCCGAACATTTTGTCAACCCAACGGGGATGACGCCTACCGTAGCCGGATCCATCGGCGACCCGACGCAACAAATGCTGCAGATGCTCGAACTGCAGCAATGCCAAAATAAGCTCCATCGTCAGCAGGCGAAGGCTCATCAGACCTAGTTTGAGAATCGATTTGAGGCTCAATTCAAGCTGCAGCAACAGTAGCTGAATACACTCCAACAAATAGTACAATCGGTTGTGGCCAATAACAATTCAACGATGATGCCTGCCGTGACCGAGCCTGCGGTTCGATCCAACGAAGCTGAACCGGAGGCGCCCGTGCTCTCACCTGCGGCACCGAAAAGTTCTAACTTCGACGTGTTAAAATTCATAAAAAGTTGCCGCACTTCCTTCAACGGCACAAAACATCCCTCCGTGGCGATCGACTGGTTGGAGGATCTGGAGGACAAGTTCGAACTTCTGGGTGTCGAAGACTCGAAGAAAGTCACGTGTGCTCAACTCCTACTTCGAATGAACGCGCACGATTGGTAAGCTGTACAGAAGCGGACAATTCGATGTAAAGACAATACGACGGCGATCTCGTGGGCCACATTCAGAAAAGCGTTCGAGACTGAATATCTTTCTACAGTCATGCGACAGGAAAAATAAAACAAATTTATGAAGTTGAGGCAAAGAAATATGACAGTACGACAGTATGCGGCCAAATACAACAAACTAGCCAAATTTGCTGGAGCATATCTACCTACAACTGCAAGTCGAGCTCGACGATTCAAAGTAGGCCTGCGTTCCTCTATCCGTGCCCATGTTTTGGTGCCTGAATACAAAACCATAGGTGAGGAACTCAACCATGCCCTCCGTCTGGAGTTCGAGTATCCTCATGCTACTACTGGCGCTATTTACTTTAATAAAAAATGCCATAGTAATACGGGAGGCAATAATGCACACAAGCGTCAAAATCGCGACAACGGAGGCGACAACCAGACAAAGGATCAAATATTCTGCAATTTCTACCACAAGTAGGGGCACGTGGCCAACGAGTGTCGATTGAAGAGTGGAGCATGCCTCGGGTGCGGCCGAATGGACCATATTACATGTAACTGTCCGGAGGAGCCGAACCAGTGCCCCCAATAACATCAACAGAATCGAGGCCAAGCACCTCGGGCTCCACAGACCGCACAATCGAATGGCCAAGACCGTCGCCCCAACGCCCAGGGCCACGTCTATGCCATGACTCGAGACGAAGAGTTTAAATCTGACACAGTCGTGATAGGTATACTGTATTTCAATAATAAACCTATTCGTGTATTGTTTGATTCGGGTGCCACGCATAGTTTTATATCGGCAGACTTTACCGCCGAGCACAAATTTCTCCTAACACCGCTGGGTCTCGATCTTACTGTTAATTTACCACCGAGCATGCCACTACTTGCAAATTTAGTTTGCGGAGATGGAATCATCAGTATAGTTGGTCAAAAGATCAATCTTGATGCGATTGTTCTAGATATTAAGGACTACGACATCATTCTGGAGATGGATTAGCTCGGTCCGTGCAATACAACCATAGATTGTGCTGAGGGTCATATTCCATATACCTGGAGTGCCTGAATTATGATATTCGTGTGGAGAGGCGTCGCTGACCTGCGTGGTGATCTCTGTAATATCTACTCGACGGATGCTGCATTCCGGGTGCGAAGGCTGTCTAGCGTCCGTTCGAGACATGCGACAGGATGGTGCAAACGCGGGTCAGACCGACATTGTGGCAGAATTTCTAGATGTGTTCCCGGACGAACTGCCCGACATGCCACCTGATCGAGAGATTGAGTTCACTATTGCTATATTCTTCGATACCCGACCGATCTCTAAAGCCCCATATAGAATGGCCCCTGCATAAAGAACTCAAAGTACAGTTGTAAGAGTTGTTCGACAAGGGATTCATACGACCCAGCGTCTCGCCATAGGGAGCGCCCGTACTGTTCGTCAAGAAAAAGGATGGCTCAACGTCTTTGTATCAATTACCGCGAGCTGAATAAAGCTACCATCCGGAACAAATACCCCTACCCCGTATAGATGATCTGTTTGATCAGCTGCAAGGAGCTACGGTGTTCTCTAAAATTGATCTGCGCTCGCGTTACCATCAACTCAAGATCAAGCCAAACGATGTGCTGAAGTCCGCCTTTCGCACTCGATACGACCATTACGAATTCCTGGTAATGTCGTTCGGCCTAACGAACGCTCCAGCTGCCTTCATGGATTTAATGAATCGGGTGTTCCGACCATTCATCGACAAGTTCGTAGTAGTCTTCATCGACGATATACTCGTCTACTCGAAGAATAGGCAGCAACACACTGAGCATCTATGGACCGTGCTTCAGACCCTTCGAGAAAATCAGTTGTATACGAAGCGAAGTAAATAGGAATTTTAGCTGAGCAGTGTCGTATTTTTCGGACACATCATTTCAGCTGAAGGTATTACAGTCGACCCAAAGAAAGTTGAAGCCGTTGTCGATTGGAAATGGCCAGCGTCCGTCGACGAGATTCGAAGTTTTTTTGGCTTAGCGGGATACTACCGAATCTTCGTGAAAGACTTCGTAAAGATAGCATCGCCTCGGACTCGCCTCACCTAGAAAGGAGTCACATTTGAATGGTCAGACGACTGTGAAGCTTCCTTCCAGGAATTAAAGCAACGGCTCGTCTCGGCCCCGATACTCGCACTTCCAGAAGGGACTGAGGGTTTCCAGATATTCAGCGATGCGTCCGGTCAGGGATTAGGGTGTGTGCTGATGCAGCGGAACAAGGTGATATCTTTTGCTTCCCGATAACTAAAGCCGCATGAGAAGAACTACCCTACTCATGACCTGGAGTTAGCGGCGATTGTGTTCGCATTAAAATTATGGTATCACTATCTTTATGGTATGGCGTACACAATCTATACCGATCATAAGAGCCTCAAGTATCTATTCACGCAGAAGGAACTGAACTTGCGGCAAAGGCGTTGGCTTGAACTGATCAAAGATTACGACTTGACTATTGACTATACGCCAAAAAAGGGAAATATTGTGGTGGACGCTCTGAGTCAGTAGTATATTGCCTCGCTATCCATCGACCGTAGATTGCTACGCGACCTAGAAGAGATGGGCATCAAACTCCGAGTCAGATTCAAGAATGTACAGTTGCCAAATTTGCAGTTAGAGTCAAGCTTTCAAGAAAAGATCAAGACCGCTCAGAAGGACGATCCGTACCTAAAGAAAATATGAGAGCTAATCTCGACCGGTAGGACGACCGACTTTGCGAAAGATGAAACCGACATGCTTCGATTGAAAGGTAGGCTATGCATTCCAGATAATTCAGAACTTAGAAAGAAGATATTGTCAGAGGCGCACTATGCGAAGTACACCTTGCATTCCTGTAACACAAAGATGTACAAAGACCTCCGCACAAACTTCTGGTGGCACGGAATGAAAAGAGATATGGCACTCTTCATGTCGTAATGCTTGTCCTGTCAATAGGTGAAAGCTGAGCACCAGAGACCGGGCGGGGGGATGCAAAATCTGGCTATTCCGGAATGCAAGTGGCAGCATATATGCATGGATTTCATTGTTGGTCTGTCGAAGATGCTGTGGGAAAATGATGCCATCTGGGTCATCGTCGATCGACTAACCAAGTCAGCACACTTCTTTGCTATTAAAGTTACTTGGAGCGTTGATCGCCTGGCTCAGATTTACCTTGACGAGATAGTACGGCTGCACGGAGTCCCGGTATCCATATTCTCTAATCAGGATACACGATTTCTATCACGCTTCTGGAGTAGACTTCAGTCGGCTCTAGGTACCAAGTTGCAGTTCAGCTCAGCTTACCATCCCCAGACCGACGACCAAACGGAGCGTGTAAATCAGATTCTCGAAGACATATTACGGCTCTACGCAGTTGACTTCAAGTCGAGTTGGAATGTTCATCTACTCTGGCCGAATTTGCATACAACAATAGCTATCAATCCAGTACTCAAATGGCTCCGTATGAAGCCTTGTACGGACGAAAGTGCCGATCACCCATTTGATGGGACAAAGTCGGAGAACGGTAGATTCTCGGCCCGGAACTGGTGGAAGAGACTGTGCAAAAAGTTTGGCTCATTCGTAAAAGATTAAAGATCGCACAAAGTCATTAAAAAAGTTATGCGGATGTTCATTGTCGACCCCTCGAGTTTCAAGAAGGCGATTACGTAGTTCTTAAAGTGTCGCCTATGCAGGGAGTTACCCGGTTTGGTGCAAAGGAAAAGTTGGGTCCAAGATTCGTTGGATCGTTCGAAATACTCAAGCGGGTCTCCCTAGTGACCTATCAAATTGCCCTGTCGTCGGCGCTAGAAGGTGTGCACAATGTCTTCCACGTCTCTCAGTTACAGAAGTACGTGTACGACACTAGCCACGTAGTAGATTTTGGTCTGCTGGAACTGAAGTCCGATATATCTTACGTTGAAGAGCCAGTTAAAATCTTAGAATGCAAGGATAAGTTGCTGCAGAATCGAACGATCACCCTTGTCCGCGTACTCTGGAGAAACCATTCAATCTAAGAGTCAACGTGAGAACTTGAATTGGAGATGAAGGAGAAATTTTCTTTATTGTTCTCGTAGATGTAGGTTCTATTATTAAGTTTCAAGGACAAAACTTTTTTTTAGTTGGTTATGGTGTAGTGTCCCGTCCCTACATCGTGCCCCATTTTCGTCCACGGGGTGCACGAAAAAGGAACACTGTCGCTATCAATTTGGTCGAGACCGATAGGTCCGGATCGGCCGAATCGGTCGAACGAGAACGATTGAATTAAGATCATTTTTTCGTTATGGAAAGGCTTCTTCGGAATTAATTTTCACATTCAGCGGGTTGCGCCTCCAGGATTGGCTCTGTAGCTGAGTCAGAAGAGACCTCCCGTTGCTCTAGTTTTCATGCCGCACTTGAATTGGCTTTGGCTTTGGTTTTCGTGAATGCATTTTTGTGAATATTTTCGATGGATTTTCATGGCTTGCATTTTCGAACTTCGTATTCGTATCTAAACTTTGAATAACACAGTGTTCTAATCAGTTACTTATGCGATTGTAGGTGATCGCGTAGGCGACATTTGCACAGCCAACCAGTCCCTCGCCTGAAGCAAAGTCTAAGGTGAGTGGCTGACCTTCTTCGCCTCGACCCTTTGTTTCAAAATCAAACATGAAACACAAACAAAATGCTTGTCAACATAATATAGAATCAAAAAAATTATGGCACGATTCTTCACAACACTCTTGCTATAAAACTGTTGTACGCGAAAACTGATGCATGCTTTCTTATGCCCCATTTACTTAGCCTATGCAAACAGAAGAATGAATCGATTAACGTTTATCGCAATGGTACGACTAAGGTGAATAATTGACTAAGTTCAAAAGAAAGGCTAAGTTTCGTACATAGAAGAGAAATGATAAGGTTCTAGAAAAGAGAGAGAGCATTTTTCAAGACTCTGCAAAACGGTCATTGGACAACTTGTCGACAAGGTATAGTTTCCTCGAACGGTTGCCTAGGCCAAAGAACCGATTCGGCCCGGGAGGAATGAGTATAGCAAGCGCCAGCCTTACATCGGCGTGGGTTATTCGGGAACTTTCGTACAGGGCTCGCTACCCGCCGCGAAAGGGTCGCCGTCTAACCCAGCTATAGTCCGTAATGGCTTGACATTGCCAGTGACCTTAACACCCTTTTACTACTTGACTAATGTACGTGACACGGGATAAATATGATAGCTGCTCAATGTATAAAATTTTATATGCTTGCCTCAAACATGTTAACATGCAAATCAAATAGGATGGTTAGAAAGATCACAAATGTAGATAACATGTTTTATAAAATTTCTTCAACCAAATACAGAGCTTTGATTTAATTAGCCACGCGCCAGTACATGTGATCATACTGACCTCGCTCTTTGCAGATGCCAGGAATCAGGAAGAACGCACTAACTAGCTAGGCGACGTTCGTGCTTTTGAAGCTTTAACCGCGCGTCGAATACATCGCCGCTGAATTTTGAAGACTCTCTACCAGTCCAAGAAATATGTCTCGACATCCCCCCAATCCAGGTGGCTGGAATACTTTTTTTGTAAATAAGGGATGTATATATGGAACAGTTATCTCATCGGCACTCTTTTTGCAATCGAGTCATGTTGTAAAGCCCGCGCGGCACGATTGTAATAGAGTCTGTAAATAATGTCGATTATCAATAAAATAAAAAGTTTTTTTTGTCTCAATGTGTTCTTCAATTTGTCTGTGCTCACTCTCTTAGATGCTGTGTTTCAGATTACCTTATGACTATGCCTTGTGCGATCGCAAATTAGGTTCGCACGGTATCACGCCCCAGAGATGACTATCGATTCTATAAAATTGGGGCATGAAATCATAGAATAACAGTTATCAATCAAGCATACAGATGGCTCCTTATGAGGTACTTTACTGAAGGAAGTACCGATTTTTGATCTGCTAGGACGAAGTCGGGGAGCGGCAGGTGCTCTGGACAGAACTAATGGAACATGCCGCTGAAAAGGTCCGTATGATTCGGGATAGGCTCCGTATTGCTCAGAGTCGACAAAAAAGTTATGTAGACACTCGTCGGCGACCATTAGAGTTTTTGGTCGGGGACCATGTGTTTCTGAAGGTGACGTCGATACGGGGCATCATGCGGTTCGAAGTAAAGGGGAAACTAAGTCCGAGATTTGTAGGTCACTTCGAGATTCTCGAAAGAGTGGCGGCAGTTGCTTATCGGATTATGCTACCCCCTGCCCTGGATGAAGTGCACGATGTCTTCCATGTTGCCCAACTTCGAAAGTATGTGTATGATCCAAGTCACGTGGTTAGCTTTGATCAGTTGGTACTGCGTGCCGATCTATCATACTCAGAAGAACCCGTACAAATTTTAGATTGAAAGGAAAAAGTCTTGCAGAACCGATCGATGTCCTTGGTTCACGTATTATGGCACAACCATTCAGTTGAGGAGTCGACGTGGGAGCTAGAATTAGAAATAAAGGAAAAATATTCGTTATTGCTCGTCGATTAAGGTCAGACCCTTGTTCTTAAGTTTTGGGACAAAATTTTTTTTTAGTGGTATATTACGTAGTGCCTCACTCCCGTTGGGGCGAAGCACTATGTAATAGGCTCGTGGCAAGTCAGACACGGTCAGAAACATAGATGGCTAGTCTGATTCAGCGACGAGTTTGGTATACATAAACCAGGGCATCGATAAAATTGATTTGGACGAAGAATATGTGTACCGTTCCAACTAATGGATCAACTACTGTTGTAATAAGTCCTAGATGCAGCAGACTGTGTCTTAGCGAATGAACTCTAATGAGAGCAACGTGACAGGTCTGCTATTGGTTAATTGTATATTTTTTTGGCTTTCTGAATGATTTGTTGCTTGGATTTGATGAGTGCACCTTCGCGTCGATTTCTGAACACGTCTTTGGGAATTTTGAAAGGGAAGGATTGAAGAAGGGATTCTAACATGCTGCTCGTGCCATTGTAGGAGTTCGTGTAACTGATGCTTGACCGTCGTAAAGCGATCTCCTACTCTCAGCGTAATCTCTTTAGGTGGGTGGCACGGTCCCTTCTTTTCTACTCCTTTCCGCCAAGAAATTTTTAAAGTTTAACGTTCAAATTGATGATGCTAACTGAATGTATACTTTGTCACTAAGATCAAGAACTTGGGATAATTGTATCAATTTAGAGTAATTAATCCAAAAATATAAGTTTTACACCAAAAAGAGAAACGATAAGGTTATAGAAAAGAGATAGAATTATTTCATGATCTGCAAAATAAAAATAAAATGAAACGTTGGTTGCGACATATGGTTCTTCGAATAATTTGGTGCATACGGGATGCTAAATTAGAACGTACGACTTTGAGGAAAAGAACTCTCACACGAGTAGAAATGATTATGCTGATTAATATTATCCGCGCTATGCTATCTATTTCATGCATATTAAACTGTCTTGCATTTGTATGGTCATAGACGACTTGTGCACATGGTTAGCTTTCCTCGAAACGATACCCGGGGAACTAGGACCGAATCGGCCTAGAATAAAATTATGGAATCGTGCTTCGACACGAGACATTACGAGACCTCCAGTTAGGCTCGCAACCTGGACTAGTAGGATGCATCGCAATGCTACGTAGTCATCCTTCATGGTGTCGATATCACTAATGACCACATATAAGATAGATTGCATGCTCATCTATTATCTTGTACAAGTGGTAAGTATTATATCTATTTTATGCAGGAAAGGAGTACGGCCATGGTAAGATAAGTTAAAATTGGTTATGTTATTTACTACTTAAAATGTTGTCTTCGATATGAACTGCAAATCATATAGTTCTAAATAGCAAGATCACTTCGTATGCTAAAATTCTTAATAAGCAGTATCAATTTAGATGAGTGGGTTCGTCCCGTCCACTAGCAAGTGTGCTAACCCCCAACTTTCCAGGTGCCGAGCGTGCTGCGGGAGCTCAAGACTATACTAAAGCTGAAGAACGGGAGGCGACTCGAAGCTCTTCTATTTTGAAGTATTTGAAGCCCAATTCAGATCAAAGGATTTTTGTTCAAATGTATAAAGGGGCATGAATGTATGGAACGACAAGGATTATTTTATGGCAGCTTGTCGAGAGTTTTTCTTTTATGTTTCAAAGATATAGCCGCAATGGCATATGAATTATAAAAATAACCTTGCACATATTTTGCAAGTTTTATGAATAAAAAGATAAAAAAAATTCATATTTCTCAATTCTCTGTACTATTTAATTTCAACTTGTTGTCTCAAAAGAATTATCAAGTGCATGTTCTTGCCTTGTACAAGTCCAATATAGACTTGTACGGCATCACGCCCCGGCTTGTTGATCGATTTATCTCGAGTCAAGACGAGGGCGACCGATTGGGTGAGTCGGGACGTGACACTTCTTGTCTTCAAGTACATGTTAGACGAACAAAGTAGTATGATACATTTAATGACTATTAGGATAATGCTAAGTTTAAATATCGACAATATATGATTGCATGAATACTAGTGATATCATAATGTTAAACTTAATCGATTAGCTATATTTAAAAATATGATACAATCATTGGGCTAACAATACCAGCAACTTTGGTGGTTTTGCAATATATTTAGTTTTAGTACTTATTGAGACATTGTACTTTATTATATTGACATTGTACTCTATGGATGTTATTATTATGATGGATAAACTACTTTTTGCGTGTTATCTTGGGTTATTATTTTTTTTGTTTTTTTGATTATGTGTTGTAAATATTACTTTACATGTTGTGTTATCATCTATAACAAGTTGAACGTCGCAGATTTGTTTAAACTGAAAAATACCAACTTAGCGATGAACTAGCGACGCATTACTGGCGTAATAACAATGGTTGAGCAACGGAAAACTAAAAAAATCACCAATGATGGACTAGCGACGAATATTGACGGTCGCGAAGAAACAATGACGAAATATTGACAGTCTCTATTAGGATAAATTTAGTATGTGATGCACAAATGTATCCATACTACTCGTTATTTTCTTTGGTAACTTTATTGTTGACTTAGCGACAGACATATATATCACTAGTCCATCACTGAATATGTTGTTATTCTGTCAAAACACCGATGCTTAGTGACGAATTTCGATCAACAACATTCAGCCTTTCGACGTATTTATTTTTTGTCGATATTTCGTCGCTATTTGTCTTTAGCGATGGATTCAATCCATAGCGACAAAAAATTTCGTTAGCAATATTGGTTTTTTATATGTAAATTATTTAACGATGTTAGTGGGCCAATGGCTTGTTTGAAGAAATTCTAAAACTTCAAGGCATTTCTACACCCTTGATTGGGCTCTAGAACACGAGAATTCTTTTCTTAAAAGGTAAATTCACATAATAGGAGTTGCTAATTCCCAAAAAATAGAGATATATTCAAACAAACTCGAATAATGCATATGCTTGGATTATTGTTTTATAGTTAGTCAGTACCAACTTCAAAGATGCCAAATCTTTTTTTTGAACATGTTGCCAACTTCAAAGACTCCAAAGCCAACTTCAAAGACTCCAAAGCCTTTCAAACATGTTTCTAAAAGGGATACATTCATGAATGAATTTATTTTTATTAGTTAGTAGTTGCCAACTTCAAAGTCTCCAAAGCCTTTCAAACATGTTGTACAGTTCCATGTAGGGGAAGCAGATGATAGTTCAGAACCAAAAAAATTGAATAGAACAGTACAATTTCGGTTGTCAGTTTGATTTTTGAAATGGTGGTTCGGTCTTCAGCAGGGATAATAAAAACTATAGGATTTCGGTTCAGGTTTCGATTGCCTACCCAAATCGATAACCTAATTACGAAAATAAGATTTCTAGTTTAGCTCTATCTATATGTATACTCAAAAGAAAAAAAAACCTGATTTATTCAGTTTTTCATGAATGAATATCAATATTCTATCACACAAAAAGAAGAAGAAGAAGAAGAAGAAGGAAGAAGAAGAAGAAGAAGAAGAAACCTAACCCAACTTTATAATTTCTTCTTAGTTGCACCGCTGCACAACAATCCTCTTCTCTCCTACTTAAGAACCCTAATTCTTTGCCCCCTCTCTCTACCCGAAGGCTCGACATGAAGAACCCTAATTCCTGCTCTCCTAAAATAACCTAATCACTCTTCACTATCTAGAGAGCTCTCCTCCCTCTCTCTCTCTCTCTCTTTCCAAATCTAGATATATCCTAGATCTATCTATACCTAAATTGAGGCATCGTCACTTGCACTCGCGCTTTCGAGGTGTAGTATCATTGAAGTCCAACGAACATCAAGAAAAAGTATTTCCTAAGTTTAGCATCAAGGCCCTCCACTCCTCTCTCTCTCTTTATATATATATATATTTCTCTTTCTCTCTATATATATATATATATATATATATATATATATATATTTCTCTTTCTCTCTCTCTCTCTCTCTCTCTCTCTATATATATATATATATATATATATATATATATGTGTGTGTGCAAATGACCTCTAGCCTATTGGTTAAGAGAGGTGCATGTGGTCCAAGTGGTCGGAATTCGAGCCCCAGTGGAGGCGAGTTTGCCACAATTACCAATTGCTTCAAATATATATATATATATATATATATATATATATATATATATATATGAAAATGGTAATTCATTCATAAGAACACATTACACCTCAACTAGTATGAGGAGTTCCCTGCGAGCATCTCATATATACAAGACACGTCATACTAAATGTTATGGAGTATACCCCTCTCTTTAATTTGTACAGACTCAAACATACGTGTATTTCTCTCCCTCAGGACATGCCACACTACTATCGCTAATCTGAGTCAGGCCTCCCAATACTACTGGTGTCCGCTTCTTTTCCTCTCGTTTATATTCCGAACCACCTCATCAATGTCATGATTATGTAGATTGTGTTTGCGACTTCTTTTCCTGCATCTGCCATATACGTTTGGTCATCTCGCATAGAAAGAACACATGCTGCAGTGTTTCTGGAGCCTGGCCGCACGAGACACAGGTGGGAAAGCCTGTCTGAACACAAAATCTGGTCAGCCATTCCAAAGTGAGCAATCTTCCCCTCAGCAGTTTACACAAGCATAATTGCATTATATATATTTATATATATATATATATATATATATATTTATATATATATATATATATATATATATATATATTTTATATATATTTATATATATATATATATATATATATATATATATATATATATATATATATATATATATATATATATATATATATATATATATATCCCTCTGGGCTCCCTCCCCTAGCGATTGAGCGCACCCCTATAGGCGGCGGCCCGCCCAGGCCGCTCCTTGCCCCCCCCGCCCTGGCCGTCCAGTATGCTCCTCAACCTCCACTTCTCTCGCTCGCCTTCCCCTCGCCCGTACCGCCCCTCTCGCTCACCCCCTCACCTGCCTCCGCTCTCCCATCCTCCAGTTCTGCGTCACCCTGGCCTTCCACTCTCCCGATCTCTACAGTCGCTCGTCCCCCCATCCCCCTCCTCCTATCCCCCATCCAATAGGCCTCCCTCCTCCACCCCGTCTCCCTAAAACCTTTTCTTCCGTCCTCGCCTCCCCCCATCTGTCTGCCCCTCCCCCCATCGCCTTCCAGCACCTGTCCACCCTCCTTCCCTCTTCTCCCCTCTTCGCCATTCCCGGGTTGTGTCTCATCGATTTTCGAAGGGGAATCGGCTGTCTCCTTCCCGGAGGCAGCCTCCGATTCTCTATTGGCACCGTTTCGCTAGCCTTCATTAGGAAATTTACTCGAACCCGTCGTTCCCTCGACGTCGTCCGACAGTCTTTCGTTGGTCTCGGCCTCGTTGGTTCGATTTCGGTGGGCCTAATCGACGACAAACATCTGCTTCAGCGGCCGCAGAACGAGATCGATTATCTTCGTATATGCACCCGAGAAGCCAGGCACATTGCGGGCTTTGTGATGCGGATATTCCGGTGGTCGTCGGAGTTCTCCCCTTCCCAAGAATCTCCATTAGCACAATTTGGTTGACTTTTTCGGGTCTGTCACAACATCTCTTTCACCATCAAGCTTTATTCTCTTTGACAGCTCGCATCCGTTCCCCATTGAAGTTAGATCAGGCGACGACAATGCATTCACGCCCTAGCCTAGCACGTGCACTCATAGAGATGGATATTAGCAAGCCTTTGCCCCAAAAGATGCAAATTATCTTCTCTCATGGGCATGGTCTTTGGCAACCGCTAAAATTGAAAGAGTTCCAGATTTTTATGCCTCTTGCCGGCATCAAGGACACAATACATCAGTTTGTAAATGAGGCTCTCAGGTCAGATCGTAGCCCTCTCAGGTTGATGCGCAGTCCGGTTCACAACCCTCTCAGGTTGATGCGCAGCCCCTTGCGGGTCCTCCCATGACGATCCCAGATCCTGGGACCCTTCATCCTAACCATCGTCACCGCAAGCGGAAGAAGAGCTCCCAACTTCCCCAGGCGGGCTCAAAGCGTCCAGTTGCTGGCGATACGCCTCCACCCTCCCCAGGCTCTCCCCTTCTTCCCCTTCGGGCCCCTCCCTTCTTGCCAGGGTCCTCTTTCAGTTCCTCTACCCTTCACCACCTGAGTAACTCCTTCTCGCCTTGCCCCTTATCGGCCCCTCTACCCCCAAATTCCTTCGCCCTCCTCCTCCATCTCCGCTATATACTCGTCCACTACCCTCCAATTCCCTCCACCCATACTCCTCCTCTGTTCCCGGTGGAAGATCGCCGCCTAGTCCTCTACTCCCCTAGTCTCCTTCCCCACCCCCTAAATCTTCAGAACGGCTCTCTCTCGAGATAGGATCCCTCTCCGTTCTCAACATTCTTCCTGCTACCATCTAGTTCCCTTTCTGGGAGATGGTGGTTGTGCCAGAGCCTCTTGCTCCCCCCGCTGAGCCCTCTCCCTTCCCCCTCCTCCTTCTCTTTCTAAGCTATCCACTCCATCGCATCCGCCCAAATCATTGCCATCGACAATGACCCTTCGCTCAGCCGCAAGTAGGGTCCACCCTAATAAATTTCTATGTTAAGTATGCTGATATGGAACACGTACAGGCTGTCGGGTCCCTACACTCTCAACCGTATCAAGTCCCTCAAGAAGCTCCATAGGCTCTCTCTTATCGTCATTATTGAAGCCAAGACCTACGTGTAGTGCCCCGTCCCTCTCGGTCAATCGGAGGAATCGAAACGCCGACGACGTTCGAACTTAGCCTTGCAATGGCTGCTCGAAGACTCGCTCGGTCGAGGCGACTCCTCGCTCAGGTGGGGTAGTTTCGGTGAACTTGCCTCATCTTAGCCTTCACATAATAACTCGCATGTTTTCAACTTTCACAAGTTAGGCTTGATAATAAAAGAGACGCATCCACATAGCAAAGGGAATAATCCCGACGGGTCAGAATGTGTTAGAACATAGAAAATGGTCCCACGGTCTGCTTAGAAGTTTACTCAGCGTGCTTTCAAAATGACACTCGATCCTTCGTCCCGTGGCTTGGGAGAAGGAACTTGGCCTAAGTTGCTAAGTTGTCACAGCGCTCGAAATAGCCTAAGTCATAGGCATCGCCCGCGTGAATGCTTGATAAAGCATGCATGGTCCCGTCGTCCAAAGCTTGGCATAGCCTTCGTATGTCCCGTGGTTTAAGTCGTTTTGCATGGCTTGTAGCTTAAGTTTAGGCACCCAAGAACTTGTTGTTCAAGTCGAACGCATGCACGTCACGTTCTCTCGATGCAAGGCTTGGGATAGCCTTTGCTTCATGTCGTTGCCCGAATAAGTTAGACGAGAGTTGTGCTGGGCTATCGAAGCCATAACAAGCATTGTCCCCTGTTTCTTGCGGTTGCCAAGTCACTTAGTCTCACAAGAACAAGGCTCGTCATATAAGTATGTGACTGGAGCTATAGCATCACGTAGAAAATAAGGTCTATCTAAGGCACGAGCCACGGTTGGTTTAGTGAAAAGCATGCTAAGAACAAAGGAAGACCACGCGACTAGTTGTCACCGAGATCGATCCCGCTACTTGGGAGTCTCGATAAGTCTCATACACAAGATCGGTCCTACTACTTGGGAGTCTTGCTAAGTCTCGATAAGTCTTATAAACGAGATCGGTCCCGCTACTTTGGAGTCTCGCTAAGTCTCGATAAGGAATCATGCGAGATCGGTCCCTCTACTTGGGAGTCTCGATAAGTCTCGTTCACGAGATCGGTCCCGGTACTTGGGAGTCTCGCTAAGTCTCAATAAGGAATCACGTGAGATCGGTCCCGCTACTTGGGAGTCTCGATAAGTCTCATTCACGAGATTGGTCCTGCTACTTGGGAGTCTTGCTAAGTCTCGATAAGGAATCACGCGAGATCGGTCCCGCTGCTTGGGAGTCTCGATAAGGAATCATGCGAGATTGGTCCCTCTACTTGGAAGTCTCGATAAGTCTCGTTCATGAGATCGGTCCCGCTACTTGGGAGTCTCGCTAAGTCTCGATAAGGAATCACGCGAGATCGGTCCTTCTACTTGGGAGTCCCGATAGAAAGATGAAAAGCATGGTCATGATAAGGAAGGACTTGGTAGATCGAGTCGAGTCTTGCATGGTCATTGGGCAACTTGCGTGCAAGGGCAAAATTCCTCGAGTGATCCCAGGGCGTCGAGTTCGTGTCGGCCTAGGAGAAATTGCATATATTGTACGGTCTTCATCGACGGTACGACTCGTTGAAGTGAACCATTACAGTATAAGCTACGGGTCATTCGGTGGGAGCTCGTATCTGGCCACGCGAATGGTCACCGTATGCAAAAGATCCAGGAGATCTTGACATTTCTAGTGACCACTCATATAGATGTGTCGGCAAGAGCGGCTATCCGCGTGTATGACTTTGGATTGCATCGAGTACTAGCAAGTTATGAGTTGGGTTATCAAGTTACGCTTATAGCAAGCGCTAACCTTGAATCGGTACGGGTTAGAGTGTGCACGGTTGCATCACCACTATGGAGCCTAAGAGTTAGCTATAGCAAGGACACGTGCTTCGGCATGAATGTGGGGTCGTTTCGAGTTAAGTCGGGAAGGGCCGTAAAGCAAGTTGGTTAAGTCTGGGTGATACTTGGGAGGTACGGCCTCGATTCTACGGCACGAGTAAATATATTGGCACGATCAGCACGAGTCATCCCCTTGACGTCGTTGGCACAAGAATGGTCTTGAGGCACGTAAAACAAGTGAAAGTCTTGGCACAGTTGAGTTGCATAGGTTTCTGCTCGGCAAGGCACTGCCTCGAATGCATTGAAGTCACGAATAGAGTATAGCACGACCTTGTCGTTGCTCTACCAAGTATATGCCAAGGCGTCATTGTCTTAATATTGATACTAAGACAAGACTAGCAAGACAATAAAAAAGGGATTAATCTGTACAAAGTAAATGAACGTGTCGATTTTGTATGGGTGGACGAGGAGCTCACTCCACCAGTACAGTTGAGTACTGACACCCACATAGTTTTCATGTGCAGGCCCAGGTAGAAGCTCGTGGCGCGGAGCTCACTTGGATGCATCGAGGCACGGAGTTCCTTGGCGATTCGAAGTGTGCGACCGCATGGAGTCAAGACTTATACGGGATATAATGTATGGGCATCGCCATCCTGCAGAATCTGCACTCGTCGCCTTGAAGCATTGCATCGAGAGATGAGAGAGAGCAGAGTGACTTGTAAAATAAGAGAAAAATAAGCTTGAGAGACTTGTAATCAGGGCCTTGCGCCCCATTCTAATCTTATTGTTCAATATCAATAAAGAGCACAATTTGAATAACTTGTGTGTTTTTTCTAAATTTTTGCTGCATATTTTAATGTTTCTACTTGGAACTTCTGTACGACGACCCCGTCGCAGCTGCAGTAATCGACCGTTATGAAGCTGCCTTGCATTAGCGCAATCTAGGCTCGTGCGGCATCACGCCTTAGCGAGGACGATCGCTCCTACGGGAGCGGGGCATGACATAATGGAATCATAGCACAGCTTTACGTCCTTGGACTTCAAGTCGAATCTCTCAGTTTTGAAAGCTCGTCGTTAAAAAAGAAGTGTACGCTCTCTCTCAAATGTCCCACGGCATGTCCATGCAATAAGTCTAAATATTTTCAAAAGCTCGTACAAGTGTTCACTCGAATGCATCGGTAGGCGATGGCTTTTGTGCCGAACGGTGTCAAACTTAACTTGATAGAAAACACATGCTAAAGTTACCAAGTTGCGTGCGTGCCCAAATAGTCCTACGTCAACATTAGCAAACGAGCGTGCAAACTATGAGTATAGTCCGTGTGGGATGGCTATGCACATGGCCTTTTGGCTAAGTTGTGCCCCGTGTCGCGCACCTAGACTTTATGGTGCAAACGAATTGCAAGCGATATTGAGTACCGCTCGGTCGGGAACGGAGATACACTTGGAGTGTATATCGATAGAAACACTATCAGATTAATGCTTAGGTGTACACGGAAGATTGGTGTAGATTTTGCGAAATAATGCGAACGACTTAGTACGTCATGATGACGTGAGCGATTACGCTAGAAATTCGTCGAACGAATCTGAAAGATGTTTTAGCATATAATGCGAATGTGATTGTGGACTAGATCGGATGGCTCATATCCTGAGTGGTGTATGGTTCGTCTTGGAAATCGTTCGAGCAAAAATTAAGGATTAGAGGTGACAACGAGTATGTCGATGAGGCGATGCGATCGCCCAAAGCCTTAGAATGCGTCACGCTTAGTTGGTCGTGACTTCGAAGGTCCCGAACGAGATATCGTTCGGACAACTTGTGAATGAGCTACGCGAGTTAGAAAGCGATATTGAATCAGGATTCGAAATGATGAATAAAAATATATGTCTTGATCGAGGATGCCTAGAGGATCGCACTTATGATTTCGAATTTGATCAAATAGAATTATGGTATATCCAATTCAGACAATAGCATCAGTTTCATGACTCAGAGTTCGTTACAAAGGAAGATCGTCAGGTTACGTACATCATCGATGGTATTGAGGCGTATTAAAGATCGATGTGCGATAACTCGGGGGTACTCTGATTTGAGGAACGATGATCGTGTAAAATGTCACTGTTCCGATGGATGCTATACTCGGGATATTGAAATATGTCGTGGAAAAGATAGACTTGGCTCGAGGATTTTCTAGTCAAACGAATGACAAACAGACTATCGAACTGAGATCTTGGCTTGGATGAAAATAAATTGTTTGGATTGCTTCGACGATAACCACAACGTTGACATTCTTATCTTATGCGATCGCAACTCCAGCCTCGCACATACATCACGCCAATTAGGGTAATCACTCCGCATGAGCGCTGGTTTGGTGATTCATACAGTGGGGGTGATCGAACTTGCACGGCATGGCAATTTGATTGCTTCGACTTGTGGTTTGACGTGAAGGTGGACTCGAGAGTGACTCAGTGTGCTTGACGATTGAACTTAAGGATTGAGTAGGTCCAAACCTCATATCGAGAATAAATTAGTCTAGACTCAAGCAAAAGTTAGGTTCCGATAAGGACGATTGTCCTACGAGAACGTCGCATGGTGATTCATGTCCAACGTAGATAATCGAACTTGCGTGAGATTGGGGCATAGCAAATTATTGTGCTAGACGACCTCATGATCGAATACATGAATTGGTTAGAATAGATTTGTGAATTATGTGGTAATTTGAACGGATTCTACGCAACGAACGACTTCATGCGAATTAGTTGATCATGCTCGATGTTTAGAAATCTGAGTGACACGAGCTTGGGTAGAAAACCCTGTATTACCGACTTTGGTTTGACCCTAGGATTGGGGTCAGTATTGGCATTATTGTTGGGGAACTATGATTCCAATTTTGATATTGACTTAGCCTTGAGAAACGGCCTAGCGGTTAGGCGAGACGCCCCTGTTTTAAGAGTTAGCAATCGAAAAATTGATCTTGAAGATTGGTATGGATGGATAGAATGAATCAAGAATATAGGAATACCCCTCACGAGACTCGGCTGACATGCATATATTCAGGGATGCCTGAATATGTGCACGATGCGACTCGAGTAAGAATAACAAATTCTCTATCTACGGCTTGGCTGAAATGTATGTATTTTAGGGACGCCTGGAATGCGTGCACGATCCAACCAAGTGACACGTTGAATTCAAGTGAGACTCGAGGAATGGAAAATGGGCGAGGGTTTTAAAATCGTGTCAAAGGAAAGATTGATAATAGTGCGAGCGTGGCTCGAAATCGAAGAAACGCGTAGGCGGAGTGTATACGAGAGTCCTTGGATCAAAGTGGTCCATAAGTAAGTACTCAGTTAGTTTCGAGGACGAAACTTTTTTGGAGTGGTGTATGATGGAGTGCCCCGTCCCGCTCGGTCAATCGGAGGAATCAAAATGCCGACGACGTTCGAATTTAGCCTTGCAACGGCTGCTCGAAGACTCGCTCGGTCGAGGCGACTCCTCACTCAGGTGGAGTAGTTTCGGTGAACTTGCCTCATCTTAGCCTTCACATAATAACTTGCATATTTTCAACTTGCACAAGTTAGGCTTGATAATAAAAGAGACGCATCCACATAGCTAAGGAAATAATTCCGACGGGTCGGAATGTGTTAGAACATGGAAAATAGTCCCACGGTCTGCTTAGAAGTTTACTTAGCGTGCTTTCAAAATGACACTCGATCCTTCGTCCCGTGGCTTAGGAGAAGGAAGTTGGCCTAAGTTGCTAAGTTACCACAGCGCTCGAAATAGACTAAGTCATAGGCGTCACCCGCGTTAATGCTTGATAAATCATGCACGGTCCCGTCGTCCAAGGCTTGGCATAGCCTTTGCATATCCCGTGGTTTAAATCGTGTTGTACGGCTTGTGGCTTAAGTCTAGGCACCCAAGAACTTGTTGTTCAAGTCGAACGCATGCACAACACGTTCTCTCGATGCAAGGCTTGGCATAGCCTTTGCTAGTCAAGTCGTTGCCCGAATAAGTTAGATGATTGTTGTGCTGGGCTATCGAAGTCATAGCAAGCACTGTCCCATGTTTCTTGCGGTTGCCAAGTTACTTAGTCTCACGAGAACAAGGCTCGTCATATAAGTATGTGACTGGAGCTATAGCGTCGCCTAGAGAACAAGGTCTATCTAAGGTACGAGCCACGGTTGGTTTAGTGAAAATCATGCCACAGACAAAGAAAGTCTACGTAACTAGTTGTCACCAAGATCAGTCCCACTACTTGGGAGTCTCGATAAAACTCGTACACGAGATCGGTCCCGCTACTTGGGAGTCTCGCTAAGTCTCGATAAGTCTCGGACATGAGATCGGTCCCGCTACTGGGAGTCACGATAAGTCTCGTTCATGAGATCGGTCCCGCTACTTGGGAGTCTCGCTAAGTCTCGATAAGGAATCACATATGATTGGTCCCGCTACTTGGGAGTCTCGATAAGTCTCGTTCACGAGATCGATCCCGCTACTTGGGAGTCTCGCTAAGTCTCGATAAGGAATCATACGAGATCGGTCCTGCTACTTGGTAGTCTCGCTAAGTCTCGATAAGGAATTATGCGAGGTCGGTCCCGCTACTTGGGAGTTCCGATAGAAAGATGAAAAGAATGGTCATGATAAGGAAGGAATTGGTAGGTCGAGTCGAGTCTTGCATGGTCATTGGACAACTTGCACGTAAGGAAAAAATTCCTTGAGCGATCCCGGGGCGCCGGGTTCGTGTCGGCCTAGGAGGAATTGCAGATATTGTACGGCCTTTAACGACGGTACGACTCGCTGAAGTAAACCGTTACAATATAGGCTGCGGGTCATTCAGTAGAAGCTCGTGCCTCGCCACACGAATGGTCATCCTATGCAAAAGATCCAGGATAGCTTGACATTGCAAGTGACCACTCATATAGATGTGTCGGCAAGAGCGGCTATCCGCGTGTATGCCTTTGGATTACGTCGAGTACTAGCAAGTTATGAGTTGGCTTATCAAGTTACGCTTATAGCAAGCGCTAACCTTGAATCGGCACGGGTTAGAGTGTGCACGGTTGCATCACCACTCTAGAGCCTAAGAGTTGGCTATAGCAAGGACATGTGCTTCGGCATGAATGTGGTATCGTCTCGAGTTAAGTCAGGAAGGGCCGTAAGGCAAGTTGGTTAAGTCTGGGTGATACTTGGAAGGCACGGTCTCGATTCTAAGGCACGAGTAAGTGTATTGGCACGACCAGCACGAGTCGTCCCCTTAACGTCGTTGGCACGAGAATAGTCTTGAGGTACATAAAACAAGTGAAAGTCTTGGCACGGTTGAGTTGTGTAGGTTTCTGCTCGGCGAGGCACTGTCTCGAATACATTGAAGTCACGAATAGAGTATAGCACGACCTTGTCGTTGTGCTACCAAGTATATGCCAAGGTGTCTTTGTCTTAAAATTGACCCTAAGGCAAGACTAGCAAGACAATCAAAAAGGGGTTAATCTGCACAAAGTAAATGAATGTGTCGGTTTTGTATGGGTGGACAAGGAGCTTACTCTACCAGTACAGTTGAGTACTGACACCCACATAGTTTTCATGAGCAGGCACAGGTAGAAGCTCGTAGGGTGGAGCTCGCTTGGATGTATCGAGGCGCGAAGTTTCTTGGTGATTCGAAGCGTGCGGTCGCGTGGAGTCAAGACTTATACGGGACATAATGTATGGACATCGCCATCCTGCAGAATCTATACTCGTCACCTTGAAGCATTGTATCGAGAGATGAGAGAGAGCAGAGTGACTTATAAAATGAAAGAAAAGTGAGCTTGAGAGACTTGTAATCAGGGCCTTGTGCCCCATTGTAATCTTATTGGTCAATATCAATAAAGAGCACATTTTGAATAACTTGTGTGTTAATTCTAAATTTTTGCTGCATGTTTCAATGTTTCTGCTTGGAACTTCTGTGGGACGACCCCGTCGCAGCCGCTGTAATCGGCCGTTATGAAACTGCCTTACATAAGTGCAATCTAGGCTCATGCGACATCACGCCTTAGCGAGGATGATCGCTCCTACGGGAGCAGGGCATGACGTAATGGTATCAGAGCACGGCTTTACGTCCTTGAACTTCAAGTCGAATCTCTCAGTTTTGAAAGCTCGTCGTTGAAAAAGAAGTGTGCGCACTCTCTCAAATGTCCCACGACATGTCCATACAATAATTCTAAATATTTTCAAAAGCTCGTACAAGTGTTCACTCGAATGCATCGGTCGGCAATGGCCTTTGTGCCGAACGGTGTCAAACTTGACTTGATAGAAAATACATGCTAAAGTTAGCAAGTCATGTGCGTGCCCAAATAGTCCTACGTCGACATTAGCAAACGAGCATGCAAACTCGAAGTATAGTCCGTACGGAATGGCTATGCACACGGCCTTTTGTCTAAGTTGTGCCGCGTGTCGCGCACCTAGACTTTATGGTATAAACGAATTACGAGCGATATTGAGTACCGTTCGGTCGAGAACGGAGATACACTTTGAGTGTATATCGATAGAAATACTATCGGACTAATGCTTAGGTGTACACGAAAGATTGGTGTTGATTTTACGGAATAATGCGAACGACTTAGTACGTCGTGATGATGTGAGCGATTACGCTAGAGATTCGTCGAACGAATCTGAAAGATGTTTTAGCAAATAAGGAGAATGTGACTGTGGACTAGATCGGATGGCTCAAATCCTGAGTGGTGTATGGTCCGTCTTGAAAATCGTTCGAGCAAAAATTAAGGATTAGAGGTGACAACGAGTATGTCGAGAGGCGATACGATCGTGCAAAGCCTTAGAACGCGTCACGCTTAGTTGGTCGTGACTTCGAAGGTCCCGAACGAGATGTCGTTCGGACAACTTATGAATGAGCAACGCGAGTTAGAAAGCGATATTGAATCAGGATTCAGAATGATAAATAAAAATATATGTCTTGATCGAGGAAGCCTAAAGGATTGCACTTGTGATTTTGAATTTGATCAAATAGAATTGTGGTATATCCAATTCAGACAATAGCATCAGTTGTACGACTCAGAGTTCGTTGCAAAGGAAGATCGTCAGGTTGCGTACATCATCGATGGTATTGAGGCGTAACAAAGATCGATGTGCGATAACTCGGGGGTACTCTGATTCGAGGAACGATGATCGTGTAAAATGTTATTGTTCCGATGGATGCTATACTCGGGATGTTGAACTATATCGAGGAAAAGATAGACTTGGCTCGAGGATTTTCTAGTCAAAAGAATGACAAATAGACTATCGAACTGAGATCTTGGCTTGGATTAAAATAAAATGTTTGGATTGCTTCGACGATAACCACAATGTTGATGTTCTTGTCTTATGCAAGCGCAACTCCAGCCTCGCACATGCGTCATGCCGATTAGGGCGATCACTCCGCGTGAGCGCTGGTATGGTGATTCATACAGCGGAGGCGATCGAACTTGCATGGCATGGCAATTTGATTGCTTCGACATGTGGTTTGACGCGAAGGTGAACTCAAGAGTGACTCAGTGTGCTTGACGATTGAACTTGAGGATTGAGTAGGTCCAATCCGCGTATCGAGAATGAATTAGTCTAGACTCAAGCAAGAGTTACGCTCTGACAAGGATGATTATCCTACGAGAACGTGGCATGGTGATTCATGTCCAACGTAGATAATTGAACTTGTATAAGATTGGGGCGTGGCAAATTGTTGTGCTAGACGACCTCATAATCGAATACATAAATTGGTTAGAATGGATTTGTGAATTAAGATCGAGTCCTTCCGTATCAAGCTCGGCTTCTCCGAAGCTGTCGCCTTCTCCAAAGACATATGGGTGTTCTGGGAGCACTCCATTTCGGCATCAGTCGTCAACTACCACCCTCAGTCCCTTTCTCTCATCATCAAGCATTCGCTTCTCCAGTCGGACATCCTTCTATCTATTGTCCATGGGGAGAGCACCAAACAGCGGAGACGGCTGCTCTGGGAAGATCTTCTCGAGCTGCACGACAGACTGAATGACCTCCCATGGCTGTGCGGAGGCAACTTTAACATGATCACTACCGCCTCGGAGAAGAGCGGAGGTCTACCACCTTCCACCGACTCCATGTTCGAGTTTAATCACTTCATCTTCGAAGCCCACCTATCACCTATTGTCTTCATCGGCAACGAATATAGCTAGAGTAATTCTCAAGACGGGCAGCATAAGCAACTCTCTCGTCTTGACCGGATCATTGACAATCACCTTTGGGAAGACTTGGGACTCAACTCGATCGTCACCCACTTAAACCTCCTGGAGTCCAACCACTCTCCCTACTCCTCGACATTACCCCAATCTCGTTGTCCTCGCATAAGCAGTTCCAGTTCCAGAACTTCTGGAAGAGCCATGCCGACTTCAATGCCATCGTCCAAGCAGCTTGGTCCTCCTTGCATCATGCCAACCCGCTTCTGCTGGTCACGATCTGTCTTAAGGTGGTGAGAAAAGCTCTATCTTTTCTGGGAATCGTATCGTATTTGGTGACATCTTTCAAAATCTGAAGGAGGCAGATAGCACTGTCGCTAGCGCCGAGAAGGCATTTAATACGAACAATCTTCCTTCACAGTAAAATACGGTCAATGTAACGAGAGCCCGACTCAAGCAATGCATCGGATTTAAGATGGAGTACCAGCGCAAGAAGGCTAGAACCAAATAGGACATCAACGGTGACCGTAATTCCTGATACTTCCATGCCTGTGTCAAGCATCGAAGGTTGCAACTTCACATTCAAAAAATTCAAACTAGGGGAGGTCAGCGGGCTAATACTCAGGCTACTATTAGCGAGACAGCCATCACCTACTTCGAGTCGCTCTTCTCTAAAAGCCCGATTCTCTCTAGTGAAGACTTCCTTGAGGCGATTCCGAAGCTGATCTCAGCGGAGGATAACGTGGCTCTCTCACCCAGCCTCTCCTGATGAGGTTCTGGCCACCGTGGAATCTCTGAACGGGGAAAGTGCGCCGGGCCTGACGGTTTCGCAGGTACTTTCTTCGTCGTTTGCTGGAATCTCATAGGGACGGACGTCGTCGACTCTATTATGGCTTTCCTCCAAGGCCTCGAATAACCCATGAACATCTCGGCCGCCTTCCTGGTTCTTATTCCTAAGAAGCCTAATCCTACGGCGCTCTCCGACTTTCGCCCCATTAGCGTTTGTAACTTCATCAACAAAATCATTGCCAAGGTCATTTCGTCCAGGATGTCGCGGCTTCTCCCCAGCATCATCTCGCAGGAGTAGAGTGGTTTCGTGCAGGGAATTGGGATTGGAGACAACATTCTCCTCGCTCAGGTGCTCATCCACAAAATGGGGCACAAGAATCTCGAAGGCAACGTTGTTTGCCATGAAATATAAATGAGCAGAACAATTATCGGAGGACTGTACTTTTACTTCACGTTACAAACTCGCTTGTACAAAGAAAGCCTAGGGACGAAAACCTAGGTACAGCAATCTAAGTACAATTGTTTATTTTAGATTCTGGGAGGTGACGATAGAGGCTCGGGAAAGCGACGGCCGCTCTGCCTTACTCCTTGGACGATCGTTATACAGTCTTGGCTCCGAAAGATTGCTTGGCGTTGAAGAAATGCTCTCTTTGCTCTCTCTCTGCTCTTTTCTCCAAGTCTTCGCTAATGCTCTCTGATCTCGAAAAAGGTTCCTCTCTTGCAAGGGAATGGCACCTCGCTATTTATAAGAAGGGGAATGCAATCATTAGGGTTTGCAGTGATTGCCCCTTAGAGTGGCGGCGACCTGTTGATTGATCAATCTAGGCCATTAATCTTGAGTATGATGAATCTGGGCCATTTAATGTAGATTGCACCAAATCCTATCAGTAATTAATGCTGATTGGAATAAATTTCTGTGATAATGATTTGCTGATGTCTACGAATCTGAATGAATAAGTTTAATTCATTCTCCTGCCACGTGTCCCAGATTATTGGGATTTGATCTAATCTTTGATTGTAGCAAATCTGGGAAATTGATTGGCTTTATGATACGTGTCCTGAGAACCGCTGAGGGGATCTGAGCCGCATAAGGATTGAGCAGCATAAGGATTGAGCTGCATAAGACTGCCACGTGTCAGGGCTGCTTGGGGAGTGGCCCTCGAACCTTCGAACTACATGATAATCTGGACCACATATTGGGTAGTGAGCCGTATGGAGATGATCCTTGCGAGCCGCATGGGGAGGCCTCTGCTTGAGCCGCATAGGGCTATTTTAATCTGGGCCGTATAGGGCAACTTTGGCCTGAGCCGCATGGGGAGTCTCAGCTTGAGGCGCATATGACTGTCCACGTGTTCTAGGCTGCATGGCATTTTCTGGATCTCAGGGGATTGTGTCAAAGATCTCTTTCGTTTTCCTAGGGGTCTGTCATTATGACAGAGTCATCATTACCTCTTTGTGTCAGGGCTGTCACTTTATCAGAGTTGTCAGCCGTCAAAGTAATTAATGCAGTATAGGACGGAGGGGAGAGCTGTTTGCAAGTCACGTGTCTTCTCTTCTGAGCCGCATGGGACGTCTTGAGCCGCATAGTCCCTCGTGCCGTATGAATCTTTGAGCCGCATGGGCTTTCTGAGCCGCATGGGATTTCCTGGCCGTATGGCTCTTTCTTTAGTATTTTTCATGCTTCTACAAGACCCCCTTCAAAGTTTTTAATTTGCAAAATTGAAACACTTTGAATAAGAAGCATGGCTGTGTGCAGGCTCATCTAGTCGCATATGAGGTCCTGGCTACATGGATGTTTCAGCTGTATGGATGGCTTAGCCGCAGGGACTTTCGAGCTGCAGGGGTTTCTCAGCCGCATGGATGGCTCAGCCGCATAGATCCTTACTACGTGATCATTGCCACGTATGGCAATCTTTTGCATTAAATGTTGTTGATTTGCTGTCAGTATTAAAGGCCACTTTTTGGTACGAGATCCCAGGAGTTTGGCCTTCATTTTAGGCGGCTTGCCTTGATAACCGTAGAGTCGGTCTTCATGTACGCACGGGAATCGAAACATCTTGCTTTTGTTTATAAATAAGACTGAGTTCAGTCGGAGAGATTTCTTTACTTCCTCTTTCGCTCCAACTATTGTTGTCTCGCTTCTCTTTCCTCATTTCCTTTCTCCGATCGTCGGTCATGGCCCCCAAATCTTCCAAGGTCGACTCTACTGCTACAAAGGGCAAGAAGGCGGCTTCCTCGTCAGCCGTCGTGCCCGAAGTGCACCCTGATGTCCGTCCTGCTCTCAATGTTAAGGGTTGTATTTGGATACTTTGAATCCTAAGAACTCATGGCTCTGTTGCATATTTATGCACAAGCCTTCGTCTTTCATCTGAACCACCCAAGTTCGACCATAATGGAGCCGCATATGCTGTATGGGCTGCATGACCCTTTCATATCCGAGCTGCATAGGAGATGGCCTATGTTTGAGCCGCATGAGAAGGATTTGAGTCTCTGGATATGAACCGCATGAAGTCTCCTTTGAACGGCGCCGCATATGTTTCTGACAAACTGAACCGCATAGCATTTAGCGCCGCATAAGCTCTTCTACTTAGAACCACATACGTTCAACTGATCCGCATAAGCTATCGAACCAGTGTCACATGGAACTCTCGTCTGATTTGGGCCGCATTAGGCTGTGTTGACTCGAACCGCATAGGCTCTCTTGAAGCCGTGCCACCTGAAGCCCAGTTGAAGTTGAGCCGCATAAGACTTCGTTGATCCGAGCCGCATAGGCTTGTGCGAACTTTTTTTTGAGATTTGCTCAGTGATTTTGCTTTAACCATCTTTTAATCCTGTTTCTTTTTGTCCTTTTTCAGTGAACCTCCCAACCAACCCAGCAGGAGAGCTTCTTGTGGGTTCAGCTCAATTTGTCGTGGGCGTACGGCTTGACGGCTTAATTCGACAGATAACGGACCAGCTTTCCACTAATGAGCCTAGGAAGAGTGTGGCTGTCATCAACAACCAGCCCTTCCACTTCCTTTGTACTATGATAAATTCGGGGAAACTGGACGAAGAATATCTGAAGCCGGCTTTTCTTTTTGGAGATGCCTTTTCCATAAAGAACTCCCGATTGCTGGACGTTTCTGAGAATTGGAACTTTACTGTAGATGGGGTGGAGATCCACATTCCCGAGATGGAGCGGCATTTTCCTCTCTCGTGGTTTAACATGGTACCATTGAGCAGGACGATGGCGGGCTCCCTGACTCCCACCCAATCGGGGATGTTCGTGGGCAACATCTACTACAATAAGCGTACGGGGTCACCATGTGCGGGCAAGGAATCAGTCAGTCAGAGTGTGATGGGGCTGCTTCCTGGTACTTTTATAAATATGGCTGGTCCCAACTTCACTTTTACTCGAGCTGATACCTTTCTGAACCAACTTGCTCGCAAGGGGTCTTATCCTGTGGGCAGGTTGTCGCTGCTGAATTGGATAAACCCTATTCCTACATGGACCAGTCTTACCTCCTGGATCCTGAGGAACTACGGGGAGTCCCTACAGGAGATTGATCTCTACTACGCCATCCGGGGCACCTGTTACGGATTGCCCATTAACAAGCCTTTGTTCATGGCCCTTTTGGAGATGTATAACCGGCGTACGGGTACTTTCTTCGCACCCGGAGGAGAGTTGGGACTTGCTCTCCATGAAATGCACGCCGTTTCTAAGCTGCCATGGGAAGGCGAGGCTTCTGAAGTATACACTCCGACGAACGAGGAATTCGACGATCTGGATCGACGATTCCCGGGTTTTGTCGCTGTGTACCGGGAACTGCTGTGCCACCATAGCATCTGTCACCAGACTGCTATCAAGAAGAATAATAGTTCAGAGGGGACCGCCCCTCATACCACGGCTTGGGTCGCGTATCTTTTCAAATTGGTCCTTCCGGCAGGGTTTTTTCTCGAAGTTCTCAAACCCGGGCGGAGGTAGAGGACCTGAAGTTGAATGCAAAAAGGTCGAGGTCCAAACGCGATAGATTTGGGAGTCGTACTGGCTCCTTCAGTTATTTCCACTACGGTACCCGGGAGATGTCTGAAAAGGCACTTTTGGCCGGGTTCTTGATGGTGTGGCTACGGAATTACGTAGTCTCAGGAGGGGCAGGTTCTACTGAAAGAATCAGCCGCCACTTCATTCTACCGGCTGTGAAGCTGGTCTTCAAAGTCAGATTGGCCCTTCTTCCGGCCATGGTGTATAGCATACACCACGACCATGGTGTGTAGCATACACCACGGCCATGCTCGTGAGATGATGCTGGATTTTGAGCGGATAGAACTTCCATACCACTACCTCATGGGGTGGTTATTGATGCACTATCGGTCGTTGATGAGGCCAGGAACTGAAGAAGATGTTACTGCTGATGACGCCTTCCTCTTTCGATACCGTCATCAACCCTGGGAGCACGACACCATGCTGGCCTGCCGGAGGGCATTGGTGAGAGTTGACGGGCCCGACTTCTTTGTGTCTCTTCCTCAGTTTACCCCTAGAGAAGTAAGGGTGGTACACGTTGATGGCGTTGAACCTCCCCAGCTCTTATCTGAGAAGATGCTTCGATGGCTGCGTAACATTCGCCCTGTGCACCTAGTATATCATTACCGAAATAACGTATACTTGGAGCCTTATTTGCCTAGCAGGTTTTCTCGTCAATTTGGGTATAGCCAGCTGTTTCTTGACTGCCCCAGTACTTGTCTGGGTTTCGAGGGCAGTGTCCTTGACGGCATCCGGGCATGGCACTATTACAATGCTGTTCATACCCGGGCTAGCTTCTCAGTCCCTGACGCTAAAATGCAAGTGGATATTCTGTACATGGCGGCCCTTTATCATGTTGCGGCGAGCAAATCTTCCGTAAATTTTGACATGAACACCAGCTTTATTGTCGGGACCGGCTTGGCAGAAAAGCCCGAGGGTCCCAGGAAGAGAAAGAGAGGAGCGAATAGGGTTCCTGCGCCGGACTCAGAGTCCACTGCGGCGGACGAGGAGGATGATGAGCAAGACGCCGATGACTCGTCGCATTCTTCGGACGAAGAAGTTGGGAATCAGCCCCCTATTATGCCGGATGAAAGGGTGGCGGGTCAGCCGCCTACTTGGTCTGACGAGGTGGTGGAGGATCAACCATCTGCTGTGTCTGGTCCTTCGCGTAAGCGAAGCAGGCACGTGATTACCGCTGATGGCCGAACCTACTCCACAAAGCACGCTGCGGTAAGACGTCGCAGGCTGTTTATTGATGTTGTTTCTGAGGTGATTTGAAATTCAACTATCCTCTTCTTTCTTCTTCTATGTTATGGCCTAATCGTTTTTTCCTTTTGCTTTTTATAGGCGTCAGATGAGTTCGCTTCTCAGGACCCGATTGCCGAGGTTGATCCAGCCTTGTCCCATTTGGTCAGTGATGTGTGCACTGCTATCATTGCTGTTGGGGTTCTTCCGGAGGCGATCGAGGGGTCTCACCTTGCTAGGACCTCAACCCAGGGGGATGGGTGTTCTACTGCGCCCGTCCTTGAGACATCTGAACTTCAACAGGATGACACTGTCCTGGCTGGCTCCTTTTCAGGGATGGCCGTGACAGAGAAACCAGATAAATTCGGATCGAAAGCTACGGGTGGGGAAACTACGCCAGCTGTGAACGAGCCGCAGCCTTCATGCTCTTACCCTGGTAAGACAAGTCAAACCTTAACTTGTGAAGAAACCTGTTTATTCCATCGTCCTATCCTTCGGGTTACGTCGACTAATGGTTGCTTTGGACGTTCAGGTCCCAACCCTTTATTGCCGTGACGGACATTGCTGGGGCAGACCCCACCGGAGGGGATATGATGGGAGCACATGTACCTCCTCCTTGCATTGAGGGGCCTCCATCTGGATCGAGTTCGGGAGCCCAGGTAGCAGTACAGCTAGGGCAAGGGACGATGCTTCCTGCGCCCTCTTCTGCGAATATAGTTTCGGGGGTTAACCTTTCCGCCCTGCCAAGCATCCAGGCTCTTCGGGCGGCGGAAGAGGAGCTAGCCGCTATTCAAGCATCTTTCCGCACAGAATTTACTTCCTTGGTGTCGGGGACGGCAAGTTCTGAGGCTACTCCTTCGGTACTGCCTGCCATACTCCTTTTGACGCTGTCCTCTACAGAGGTTTTGGACGAAGTGTCCCAGGATGTGGTCGACAGTTTCCACCGCCACCTGAAAAGGGGGATCGAGGCAACCGTGGAAAGGGGGACTCCCTTTACTCTGGCCCGTCAATACGCCGGTGGCCAGATCAATATCCTTAGAACACTCCCTGGTCAAGGGGAACTGGCTGCGCTTCTTGAACCTAAATTGTTAGAGGATGATCGTCTCGTTGCCCAGTTTTACAGGCTGCAATGAGCTGATTTATCCGCGGCGATAAACCAAGAGCACAATTTCCTTGTTACCGCGATGGAGAAGGTGATGATTGCCCGGGAGTCGCTCAAACCAGCTATATTGAAGGACCGCCGGGATCTGACTCGGTTGTACGATCAATGGAGCCGTCGAACTGAAGATTGCTCGACTCGGGAAGAGGATGCCTCCCGCAGGGTAACCGACACCCGGGAACAGATCCTCGATCTCCAAAGAAAGCTGGCCTTCCTGGAGTCCGAGCTCGAAGCTGCTCGTACTGAGAAAGAGATTGCCATTCAGGAGGCTGAAAAGTTTAGTAGGGCTTATGCCAATCTAGAACTTGCCCTGAAGAAGATGGAGAACAACTGGCAGGCGTATATGTATTTGAATGACGCAGAGCAGTTGTTCCAAGAGGTCGAGCGCCGAGCTAAACAGAGGCTTGAGCGGAGAACTGTCTTGGTGAAAAACCGTCTCTTGGAGTTGTGTAATGCCGAACTATAGTTGGCCTTTTCTTCTCTTGTTTTCTTTCTTTTCTTTTTTCTTTTTGAGGGGGACGTGGTCCTGAAATATGTAATGCTTTTTTTTCTTCCTTCAAATAAAGAATACTTTCGATTCTACCCTTCATTTGTATTGCTTGCTGTGCTTGTGGTATTATTTGCCCGGCATGGGGGATTTGTTTGTGGAACTGCTACCCATGGTATACCTTGGTTTTAGGTACGGGTAACAAATTTGATTGGGGATACCTAGAATGGTTCCACGGTAACGCGTCGCGGACGTTCCGGGTATCGGGAGAAAGATTGCCATGGAGCAGCTGGGCTCCCGGGGCATGATAAGGAATGGTGGGCCTGTGCTGAGAAACTCAGCAAAGGATATTTGTGGGCCTATTATCCTAGGCGTACCCTGGTTTAGGATACTGATAATAGGATGAAAGAGGAAACAACATACTTACTCAGAGGTAATGAGGACATGGCAAGTATGAAGGCTTTGTTCACCGTGGAATCTTCCTACTCAGAGGTAATGAGGACATGGTAGGAGTGGATCCAACGGAGGATTTTTGTGGTCAACAGAGGACATTTTTGTGCCTATTACCCTTGGCGTACCCTGGTTCAGGGTACGGGTAATAAGACGAGAGAGGACCAAGATACTTACTCAGAGATAATGAGGACATGGTAAGTACGGAGGTTTTACCGTAGGGTCTTCCTATTCAGAGGTAATGAGGACATGGCAGGAGTGGACTCAATGGAAGATATTTGTGGACCTATTATCCTTGGCGTACTCCAGTTGTGGGTACAGATAATAAGTCGAAAGGGAATCTTCATACTTACTCAGAGGTAATGAGGACATGGCAAGCATGAAGGTTTCTTCGACGGAGCCTTTCCACTCAGAGGTAATGGGGACATGGCAGGAGTGGGCTCAACGAAGGAGGGTACATAGAACGACTCAGAGGTAATGAGGACATGGAAGTTCTATGTAGAGGGGTGATTTGTTTTTGGCGGAATTGAGACGACTCAGAGGTAACATCGACATGGTCATTTTGGAAATTTATGGATTCGTTACCCTTTTTGTGCATTGGGAGTACGGGTAGTGGATCATGAGGGAGGAGCTCCTTCAGGAAAAAAGTTCAGAGGTATGATCATACATGACTTACTATCTGAAAGAGTGACCGGGATGTGAGTTCAGAGGCACCAGCGGGTACATGACTCGATAATTTTGAATATTATAGATGTGTGAGTTCAGCGGCACCAGCGGGTACATGACTCGATGATTTGGAATGTTATGGATGTGAGTTCAGCGGCACCAGCGGGGACATGACTCGATGATCTGGAATGTTGTTCAGACATAATATTTCTTCAGAAACTTGCCGTTGACGGGCAACATGAGCAAGTCTCTATTTTATTTTATCGAGACGGTAAGCACCGTTGGAGAATACAGCCTCAATGATGAATAGGCCTTCCCACTTTGGCTGGAACTTGTCGGCGGTCTTGTGAGTCATGACCATCGGCCTTCGGACTGCAAGAACGAGATCGCCCACTTGGAATGTTCTGATTTTGACCTTCTTGTTGAAGGCTCCAGAGATGCGTGCTTGGTATAGCTCGATCCTTTGTTGAGCTAAGAGGCGCTTTTCATCTAAGGCCTCTAACTCTTGTAACCGGCGATGGTAGTTATCATCCATCGTCAATTTATAATTGAGGGCGACGCCGAGTGAGGGTATTTGAGTCTCCAATGGAAGAACTGCCTCATTCCCGTATACCAGGGAGAATGGTGTGTTCCCTGTGGTTGTTCGGACCGTAGTACGGTACGCCCATAAACATTCACCAAGCTTCTCGTTTCAGTCGCGTTTATTGGAAGAGACAAACTTCTTGAGAAGTTTGATGATTGTTTTGTTGAATGCCTCTGCCAATCCATTCGCTGCTGGATTGTATGGTGTCGAAGCAATATTCTGGATGCGGTGTTTGTCGCAGAACTGATAGAAGGCGTGACTTACAAACTGCGGACCATTATCGTGGATGATCCTTCGGGGCAGTCCATAGCGATAGATGACGTGATACTTGATGAAGCTGATCATGTTCGAAGTCTTCACTTCTGTAAGTGGGACATCTTCCGCCAATTTGGAGAAGTAATCCGTTATTGTGAGTATGAAGCGATGTCCTCGGAAGGAAGGTGGAGTGATTGGATCGATGATATCCATTCCCCATGCTTCGAATGGCCAGGACGCCACCGTCGGATATAAAAACTCGGATGGCTGGTGGATGAAGTCCGCGTGGACTTGGCAGGCTTTGCATTTTCTTGTATAATCTATCGCATCTGCTACCATCGTGGGCCAGTAGTAGCCCATTCGGCGGAGACGGTCCTGTAATTTAGGGCCAGGCTGATGGGCCCCGCAGACACCGTCGTGAGCTTCGCGTACGGCTTCTTTGGCTTCTGTGCCTGACAGACATCGAAGCAATAACCCGTCGTAGGATCGTCGATACAGCATTTTCGTCTCTGTATCATAGAAAAATCTGAGAGAACGCCTTCTGATGGAAGTAGCGTCCTTTGGGTTCTCGGGCAGGATGTCGTAGACGACGAAGTCAATAAATGGTTGTCTCCAATCTGGGACATCGTCAATCGTCTGGGCGGAATAACTTGCCACAAACTAAACGTTGTTCTTGGGACATACCAGTTCGTGGCCTATCACGTCCACCGATTGATGAGCATAATTTGGCACTGCTAGGGAAGCGGTAAGGCCAGCTAAGGCATCGGTTTCGATATTTCGGAGTCTGGGAACATGTTCGATGAAGAACCCTTCGAACGATGAGATGATGTCGATCGCTATTTGGTGATAGGGGATCATATCTTCATGGCGGACTTCGTATGAACCCCGGATCTGATTGACGATTAACTGTGAATCGCCGTATGCTTCAAGATATTCTACCCCCAGCTCTCTTGCAACTTGGAGGCCGATGACCAAAGCGTTGTACTCGGCCACATTGTTAGAGCAGGGCTTCGTGAGGGAGTAAGCGCGATTGATTACCAACTCGGAAGGAGACACCAGCACCACCCCGACTATAACGACGATGTTGCCTTTAGGTCCGGTTCTTGAAGCACCGTCGAAGAACATTTGCCATATATCATCGTGAGAGGTTGTATGCGAGTCGGCGACCTCATCTGGGATCTCTTCATATATTCTGGATGACTCCGAGCCTGGGTGGGCTGCTAAAAAGTCTGCTAGAGCTTGACCCTTAACAACCTTTTGGGGGACGAAGATCATATGGTAGGGGGACAGCAATATTGCCTACGTAGCGAGGCGAGAGCTGAGTGCCCCTGGTTTAGTCATGAGGACCCTGAGAGGGTTGACTCGTGAGATCACATGTATGGTTTGTCCAGTAACATAGTGCCACATCTTCTGAATGGCAAACACCAGGGCGAGGCATTCCTTCTCCACAGCAGTGTATCAGTGCTCTGGCCCAATCATCATTTGACTGAGGTATTATATGGCCTGTTCATGGCCTGCATCGTTGTTTTGTGCCAGCAGAGCCCCGAGGGAATGTTCCATTGCTCGTACGTAGAGCAGGAATGGTTTTCCAGCAACCGGAGCCACCAGGACTGGAGGGTTCGACAAATATTCTTTGATGCTGTCGGCCCGCTGACATTCTTCGTCCCATACGAATGAGATGCCTTTCTTCATGAGATAGGTGAATGGCCGACATCGCCCGAAGAGGTTAGAAATGAACCTCCTGATGTAAGCTAGCCTCCCTTGGAAGCCTCTGAGTTCGCAAAAATTTCTTTGAGGACCCGTCTCCATAATTGTCTTTGTCTTCTCAGGGTCTACATGGATACCTTGGGCCGTAATGATAAAACCCAAGAATTTCCCGCTGGATACGCCCAGGAAGGACTTTGTAGGGTTCATTTTCAAATTGTGCGCTCGTATCAGATCGAATACCGTTCTCAGATCCTGCAGATGGTCTCCCTTACCGCGACTCTTGACGGCGATGTCATCAACGTAGCACTCTACCGTCTTACGCAAGTGATCTCTGAAGATAATGCTCATGGCTCTTTGATATGTGGCGCCAGCATTCTTTAAACCGAAGGGCATGACGGTGTAGCAGTACGTGCCGATCGGTGTTCGGAATGATGTGTGCTTTTCGTCGTCAGGAGACATCTTAATTTGGTTGTACCCCGAGAAACCATCCATGAATGACATACGTTCGAAGCCGTATGTGTTGTCAATCATGATGTCTGTGATAGGGAGGGGGAATTTATCTTTGGGACATGCCTCGTTCAGATTGCGGAAGTCGATGCAGATTCAAATCTTTTCGTTCTTCTTGAGGACCGGTACTATGTTGGCGACCCAGTCAGGATGTTGTTCTTCCTGAATGAAGCCGCTGGCTATTAGTTTGTTGACTTCGGCTTCGATCGCATCCATGATGCCTGGGCAGAAGCGTCGCTGTTGTTGTTTGAGTGGCTTTGCATCTGGCCGAATGTTGAGTTTATGGATAGCAATATCGGGATCTAACCCCGGCACATCTTCATAGCTCCATGCGAACACGTCAATATATTCTTTAACAAGTTCCAGCAGCTATTCTCGCTCTTCGTCTGTTAGGCTTTTACTGACGAAGATTGGTTTTGGAGAAGATTCGCTACCAAGATCCACTTGTATGACCTCATCTTCAGTAGGGGGTTCTCTCAGTTCGAACCGCTTTTCCTATTGTGCATCCAACTGTTGGGCCCACGGCTCTAGCTCGAGGATTTCAAGAATGTCTTCATCTTCTTTATAAGCATCGGCGAATGCCATGTTGACTGACAGGACTTGTCTGAATATGTCTCCGATGCTGGTATCTGAGTCGGAAGTTGGTGACCCGGTTGAATGTGACTGCCAGTCGCACTCCTCATCTGAACTTTCGGGGGTCGTCGTGGGTGTTACATACCCTAATCCATATCGAGTTTTGCTATAGTAGTCCCGTGGCTTGCCAGCCGGGACTGGTGGCTTCAAAGGTAATCGTCGCCCGGTGCCGTAGTTCAAGCCTGGCGTAGCCTCCAGATCATATCCCTATTTTTGTATGAGATATTTGGATTGAGGGCTATAAAGATACAGACGCAGTCTCCCGTCATCTGACCCAAGGTTGACTTCTTCTATGGTGAAGGGATGCGAAGATGATGTAGCAGACCTTTCGAAATAATGCTTATGGAAGACCCAAGATCAATGTACATCCGGTCCACCTTCACGTCCCCGATGTATCCCGTATAGTACAACGGACGATCATGCAAATTGGTCTTGATGAGCATGTCTTGTGGAGTGAAGACAATGTTGGGCATCGCTCCCGTGCAAGCGCTATCTTGGAGATCTGCAGGCGAGCTTTCTCCCGAGAGGTTGACTTGAGCTAGATAGGCGTCAGCATTTTGGAGTGCATCGCTCAAAACCGCACGGACATCTTTTGAAAGTCTCAGGAGCTCGTATAATGACAACTTGGCCAGTGTATTAGCCAATTGTGCCAAGATGTCGAAGTTGTAGGGCTTTTCCAGCCCCTGAGGTGCCTCTTTTCGGAGGAATTTGTCAAAGCGAGTCTCCTTCGGCCTAGGCTTGTTGGTCGTCGGAGGCTGCGCCGGTCCCGGAGCGTCAGTTGTAGCGGGCTGATGATCTTCAGCCGAGTTATCAGCCACAGGTTGGGACTGTGCCCCAGACCGGGTAACGACAGCTGTAGCTTCTTCGATATCTGCTGAGATTGTGTGGCAGGACCTGACTTTTCCATTCTTCTTATGAATGGAAGATGGTGTGGGCTGAGTTACTTCTGATACCAGGTCTGGATGGACCCACATAATCTTCCCTCGTGATGTGGTGAGGGGCACTAGCCCAGAAGCCTGATCTCGGGAAGGTGGAAGATTAGCAACCTCCATTGTCGCCAGAGGGATGGGTACCACACCGTCTTGAGCTTCGGTTGGAGGAAAGCTGCCAAACTGTACGGACACCATGTTGGCTGCCATGATCACCTCTTCGAAATCGATGGCCAGAGCGTTCGAATCGATGAGATTTTGGATGTACCGTTTTAGTTGGTAGCAGTCGTGTGTGGCATGGTGGACGTAGCGGTGGTAATGGCAGTACTTTGGATTCTCCATGTCTGTCGGCTGAGGTTCACGTCTTGGTGGAGGAAGCTAAATTCTGTCTCCTTGTATGAGCATGTCCAAGATGGGCTTGACGTGACCGTCTTCGAAGGAGTAAGTGATTTGCGGCCATTGTTTGTCTACCGGTCTTGACTCAGGTTTTTGGGCTGTGTCAGCCACCATAGCCTGCTTACCCCTGCTGTCCCGATTGTTGGAGGGGCTACCCCCATTGTCGTTGTTGGTTTTGGAACGCTTGCCCTTGTTCTCTTCGTCCGAGATGTGCAATCCCAGTTGGCGAGCCTTCTTCAACCGTTCTTCGGCGCTAGTGGCACTGATGATAAACGTCTTCCAGTCCTTGAATTGACTTTCGCCCATCCAGAGACTGATTGTTGGGAGCAATCTCTTTTGGCAAATTTCAATTAGGGAGGAATTCGGATTTCTAGACGACAGCTTCATTACGGTTTGGCAAAACCGCTCAATGTAGTTCCTTGTCAGCTCTTTCTTCCCTTGGACGACGTCCATGAGGGTGGACATTGTGATGTCCTGCCCTACTTCGTAGAACCTCTCCAAGAACATGCATTTGAAGCCGACGAAGGAGTGGATGCAGTTGTCTGGCAGGTTGCGATACCAGTCGAAGGCGACTCCTTCAAATGCCCCGATGAATAATCGTGTGAGGATGGCATCATCGTGGGGCAGATGGTCGGTGGTGACCTCGAAGTAAGTGATGTACCGATTTGTTGAGGTCTTGCCATCATAAGGATTGATATTGAACGGCTTATATCTTGGTGGGAATGGAACATCCCTCCAGGCAGCAGGGTACGGTTGCCGTATTCTGAGGTCTTGGGAATTTTCTCGAGCGTGAAACATGGCTCAGAGCTCCTGGACCTCTCTTCTTGCTTCGCGGGCTTCATCCACGGCGGTGGGGGCCGTTCCTTCAGGAGGATTGTTGTCCGGGTTCGATGTCGCTGAATTCTAGTCCGCATTGATCGTAGGACCCTCGCTTGTTTTGCCAGGCGTTCCTCCCTACAGAGTTGGAATAGCCGCCTTGATCTTGTCTACAGACTTGACCAAGGCAAGCAGTATGGTCTCCAGAGTGTTGATGCGTTGGCGATCACTGGAACCACCTTGATTGCTATCCGTCATGAATACCGTCCTTACGTGAGGAGAGATGGACGGAGTGGTGGAGGAAGTACCCTCCGAATCATACTCCTGTAGTGAGAAGTCATCGGGATATGTGGGAATATTCTCCTCTGGTTCGGACTCGGAAGGAACAGTACCCCCAATCTCCGAGCTTGCCTCGTCTTGGGAGTTGTGGATGTCATCGGGTACGTCAGGGTTTGTTGATGGGAGAGTTGTTTCTCCCGGCTCGTCTTCTTGGAATATCGAATTGTCGTGGAGGTTCGGAGGAGTGCTACCCCTAGTCCCAGCAACCCCCAGTGTTGTGGACGATGAATCTTCCATTGTAGCAGACTTCATCTTAGAACGGGTACCTTGGAAAACTCCGGTGGTGGGCACCCGCTTAGATGAGAGTCTCTTAGTCATAGTGGTTGAAATCCTTGGGCTAGGAACATTCGTCTTCTTCCCTTTTCCATCGGCGGGGACTTTCTGAGCAGAGTTGTAGGAGACGACGAGAGGCGCCTCGTCTTCTGAACTTGATCGTTGCAGTCTTTGGAAGACGGACCGCCGGTCCTCTTGTACTGTTGTGTTGCTGCAACAGCAGTTGACGATGACTTGGGTGCAGTGACGTCCGTGGGAGGACTCTTTGCACCCCGGGGCACCTTCTCTTTCCTTGCGTTTGTGGAGGATGGCCTCACGCAAGTCAGACGGGTCCGGATCGACCATGTTTGCTCCCTGGATTTTGGGAGACTTTTGAGAACCTCTCTGTCCGCTTGCCGCCGGGGGCTGGACTCGAGTGGTTCTGTACAACTTTCCATCAGAGGTCCGCATAACAGTATGTGTGACGCTCGGATGGTCAGAGGTCGGTTCAGCGGATCGAGCTTGCCAAGCTCGTGCTGCCCTAGACATCTTCACTCTAGTGCATGAGGGCACATAGTAGGAAGAGTCTAAGTGGTGCTGGAGAGAATCAGACATGTCTTCTTGGGAGCACAGGAGATCAGGACCATAGGTGAGGCAGTCGAAGACAGAACCTCGTGGAGTAGACGTTATGCGGCTAGAATCACCAACCCTCGTGCGGCTGGAAATCGTAGCCACATGGGTCTTCTCCATGCGGCTGGAAACCCTGGCCGCATAAGTGTTTTCCATGCGGCTGGAAATCCTAGCCGCATGAGTACTATGCATTTGGCCAGCAGTTTCAGCCGCATGGTCATCATTCATGCGGCTGAAAATCTTGGCCGCATGTGTCTTTGCTTTGCGGCTAGTGCCCTTGTTCGGTTTCTTCCTGGAGCCATATAATCGCTCTTTGCCCCTGCAAGTCCAGCATCGTAGTGCTTTCCTCTGCCGGACTTGGGGACAGCAGAGTCTTCTATGGCTCGAAGTGGGGCCGTGCGAGAGTCGCCTTCGCCGTCTTGGGTAGCAGTGAGTATTCCATCGAGGGCCTGGGGAGGAGCAAATGATTTTGGCCTCCATTCTTTGCGAGCCTTCGTTGTGCGGATGCGCCTCTGGACCGGGCCAGCGCTTCCTTCGGAGAGCATTTCTTCGAACGCCTGTTGGTCGAAGCGGACGACCATCTTCTGTTGTGTGGAGCCAAGTTTGGCTGCATCCGATTGCGTCACCAACTCCTCAGCCGTGGAGAAGTTTGTCCCCAGCAGAGTCGCCATCGTGTTTGCCATGAAATATAAAAGAGCAGAACAATTATCGGAGGACTGGACTTTTACTTCACGTTACAAACTCGCTTGTACAAAGAAAGCCTAGGAACGAAAACCTAGGTACAGCAATCTAAGTACAATTGTTTATTTTAGATTCTGGGGGGTGACGATAGAGGCTCGGGAAAGCGACGGCCGCTCTGCCTTACTCCTTGGACGATCGGTATATAGCCTTGGCTCCGGAAGATTGCTTGGCGTTGAAGAAATGCTCTCTCTCTGCTCTTTTTCTCCAAGTCTTCTAATGCTCTCTGATCTCGAAAAAGGTTCCTCTCTTGCAAGGGAATGGCACCTCGCTATTTATAAGAAGGGGAATGCAATCATTAGGGTTTGCAGTGATTGCCCCTTAGAGTGGTGGCGGCCTGTTGATTGATCAATCTGGGCCATTAATCTTGAGTATGATGAATCTGGGCCATTTAATGTAGATTGCACCAAATCCTATCAGTAATTAATGCTGATTGGAATAAATATACATGATAATGATTTGCTGATGTCTACGAATCTGAACGAATAAGTTTAATTCATTTTCCTGCCACGTGTTCCAGATTATTAGGATTTGATCCAATTTTTTATTACAGCAAATCTGGGAAATTGATTGGCTTCATGACACGTGTCCTGAGAGCCGCTGAGGGGATCTGAGCCGCATAAGGATTGAGCCGCATAAGGATTGAACCGTATAAGACTGCCACGTGTCAGTGCTGCTTGGGGAGTGGCCCTCAAACCTTCGAATTACATGATAATCTGGACCACATAATGGGTAGTGAGCCGCATAGAGATGATCCCTGCGAGCCTCATGGGGAGGCCTCTGCTTGAGCCGCATAGGACTGTTTCAATCTGGGCCGCATAGGGCAACTTCGGCCTGAGCCACATGGGGAGTCTCCGCTTGAGCCGCATATGACTGTCCACGTGTTCTAGGCTGTGTGGCATTTTCTGGATCTCAGGGGATTGTGTCAAAGATCTTCTTCATTTTCCTAGGGGTCTGTCATTATGACAGAGTCATCATTACCTCTTTGTGTCAAGACTGTCACTTTATCAGAGCTGTCAGCCGTCAAAGTAATTAATGCAGTATAGGGCGAAGGGGAGAGCTGTTTGCAAGTCACGTGTCTTCTCTTCTGAGCCGCATGGGACGTCTTGAGCCGCATAGTCCCTCGTGCCGCATGAATCTTTGAGCCGTATAGGCTTTCTGAGCCGTATAGGGTTTCCTGGCCGCATGGCTCTTTCTTTAGTATTTTCCATGCTTCTACAAACGTCACGATCAAGCTCGATCTGGAGAAAGCTTATGACTGCCTCGATTGGCTATTCCTTATCAAAGTGCTTCGAAAGTTCGGCTTCTCGAAAGCGTGGATTTCGACGCTGTGGAGATCCATCAACAACTCGTGGTTTTCAATCTTGATTAACAACAAGCAGAAGGGTTTCTTTAAATCTCACCGCGGCATCCGCCAAGGCGACCCCCTATTGGCCACCTTGCTCATCGTTGCGGCCAAGGCACTTAGCAGGAACATCTCCTTGCTCGCTTCCACCCCTAGCTTCCACCGTTACTCCACCTCCAGTGGCTGCCCGCTTATCTCCCATCTCTTGTACGTCGATGATTTCATCGTCTTCTCGTCGGGCGACATTCGGACGATCCGGCTCATCTTTCGCCTTCTGCACCACTTCGAAAATGCCTCGGGTTAGAAGATTAGTGCCGCGAAGAGCTGCGTGTATACTCATTACTCTATCTCTCTGGCAGATCGGCAGAAGCTATTGAAGCTAACTGGCTTCCAGGTATCCTCTCCTCCTTTCACTTATTTGGGTTGTTCGATCAGCTACGACCACCGGCAGGCCTGTCTTTTTGAACCCCTCATCTCCAAGATCCAGAGGCATATCAACGAATGGCATTCCAATCTCCTCTCCATCGGAGGTCGTCTTATCCTGATCCGTCATGTTCTGTCTTCGATGCTGGTCCACATCCTATATGCCTGCAATCCCCCACAAAAAATCTTCGACACCATCGAGAAATCCTTTAACATCTTCCTTTGGGGTCACCAACCTGACAGATATCGGCGTCGATGGCCAGCTTGGATTCCGTCAAGAGGCCGATCGCCGAAGGAGGGATGGGGGTGCGTCAGCTCAAGGAGATCACAGTGGCATTCTCTGTCAAACTCTGGTGGCGGTTGTGCACCACCGGTTCACTCTAGTCCAGGTATATGACTGCAAAGTACCTCGCCCACTCCCCCTAGGCTGGTCCAACTGACCAGTAATGCCTCTCCACTATGGCGGCGCCTCCTGGCCAGTAGAGACCTCAGCGAGCACCTCATCTGTATCCTGGTCGGTAGGGGAGACAACGATATCTTTCAGAAACATTGGACAGGCCGGGGCTTACTTCCTCTCCCGCAGCAATGCCCCCCCATCTTGTTCGTTCATCAGCTTTGGTCGACGGCAGATCGAACATGACGATTTGATCTCATCGAGCAGCTCTTCGGCCAGGCGACTGCGGACCGGATCCGGGCGGACGGCCTGACATTCTCGGACCAACCTGACTCATTTGTCTGGTCCCCCTCCATCAACGGCTGCTTCTCCGCCAGTTCGGCATGGGCGTCTTCTCACAGCGCTCGTTAGGGCTCTCAACCGCTGTTTCAGTTCTGGAGCCACCGGATCCCCATCAAGTGGTCCATTCTGCTTTGGAGAGTGTTGCGTAGAAGATTTCGTCCGACGACATCCTTCGTCTCACATGAGTGGCCATTGTTTCCCGGTGTCACTGCTGCGAGGAGCCGGAGATGGAAACCTTGGATCATCTCTTTTCACGGGGCTAGTCGGCGGCTGCGGTGTAGCATCATTTTCGGGGGTATTTCGAGGTCGAGCACGGCGGGGACAGCTTGCTTTCCTCGCTACACAGCTGTGGCGCTCACAATCGGGATCCCATTTTGCAGGGGGTGTCCTCCGCCATCATCTGGGTGCTTTGAAAGAACAGAAATAATCATCGATACGAAAGTTACTCCATTCCTGTCAATGCTCTCATTCGCGAGATCTCCAGACAACTACTCCGAGCATGGAATTCCAGTCCTCGGCGGGCTGATTCCTCCTCCGCTCTCGTTGACAGGCTCTCTTCCTGCTGTCCTTCCTAACGGCCGGGCAGGTGGATCATCTTTCTTCTTTTCGTCTTTCTTCTTCACTCTTTCCTTAGATTAGTTTCTGCTTTAGTTTTTTTTTGAGGGTTGGTCCTCCTTTTTGGGATACGGCCGTTTTGCTCATTTTGTGACCCTTCCAGTATAGTTTTTTTCTTCCATAGTTTCAATATATGCATATTTCCTTTTATATATATATATATATATATATATATATATATATATATATATATATATATATATATATATATATATATTTGGAGGATGAAAAAGTGGAAGGATTTTCATATGGATTTTATCATTGAAAGTACATTTTTTTTCACTTATAGATCCTTAGTTGGATGATGGTTTAATATGAAATGTTAAAGAATTTACTCGGAGAAACTGTCACCATAAATTACAAAAGTCTTCAGTTGGATACGCCAGTAACATATATTTTATGAACGGTGATAGATGTATCGTTCACGTTCAATGTCTACTCAATCACCGAAATGTGCCCACCACTAAGGCAGCACTAAGCCCATTAAAAACCCGGGGTTTAGTACAGGAAAGAGAGGCTCAGCACCCATATTGCATGCAACAAATATAACTATAAATAGAGAGAGAGGCTCTAGTCTCATTTCATCTCATCATCCATATTTCCAGTGCCATTTAGCTCCTGTTCTTCCTGAGACCATGGCTCCCCTCTATAACTGCATGGTCATGCTCTCTCTTCTCCCTCTGCTCGCCTTGGGCGCACAGGCTCAGCTATCGAGGAATGAGACGTTCTATCAGAAATCATGTCCCAACCTGCATGCTGGCGTCACCGCGGTGATGCAACAGGCTATTACTAAAGAGGCCAGGATGGGGGCCTCGATTCTTCGCCTTCATTTCCACGACTGCTTCGTAAATGTACGAGTCTCTAAATCCAATATCTATATATTTCTGTTAGTCCCGAAACTTGATCAAAGATGGTAAAACAGATGCAACAGAGATCTACGATAATATAAAAATCAAATAGCCAGATTACAATATGAAGGAGGGAAATAGAGAAGAGAAAATCTCTCGTTCTTCATTGCAAACGTGTTGCAATTGGGATAGACCGAATTACAATAATCTAGAGAAAGATGAGATGTAGAAAAGTTGCGGGGTGTCAAAACACCGTTGCTCAAAGCAAGATTCGCCCCACACGAATTGCTTTCAGGAACCAGCAAGTTGAAGAACTTGTGGAACACTCGAAGTCACCTCTGTTCTGACCCCTCGGATGGACTTGCAATGGCGGCAGCAGCCCTCTCTCTCTTTCTCCTTTTCTGACTTATATTTTTCGTAGTCTCTACAAAGGAGGCCAGAAAAGAGTATATATAGAGAGAGGGTGGAAACCCTAGCCGCCTCTTCAGTTATGGAAAGATTGAATCAAATTCCAAAAAAATAGCAACGAGATTAATTCAAATCTCATAAAGATAGCAACGAAATTAATTCAAATCTAATCGCATTGATTCAGTATTTCCATAACTGACTTGTAGTCTGCACAGTCAGCGGAGCCCTCCATGCGGCAGCAGCAGCCTGGCCGCATGAGCAACAAAACGCCTCATGAGCCCGAGTCCGAGTCGCTAAGCTCCAAATGGAATTAATCCAAGAGAATGACAAAAGCATTAAATGCTTAATCCTTGGAGCTTTTTTCTTACCTCCGAGTAAAATCACCCACATGGTTCCCTCCTTAGGGTCACCACCCCATGTGCATCTCTCAACAACACAACCAAGTATATATGTTGAGATAACTCACGGTGCATTTTCGATGTGGGACTAAAATTTTACAAGACATGTTGAGAGCAAGCTCTCTCCATGTAAAGAAAGCACCAACAATTTTTCCTCTATTTTGAGAATTTTCTTGATAAATCAATCATGTACGTACGTACACGTACCAACATTAATTCGAGTGTATATCTAACACTGCATGCAGTTGTTATAAGTTTATAACTAGCATTTTTTTCTTTCTTGCAAATTAGGGTTGCGATGCATCCATACTTTTAGACGACACAACAACGTTTACCGGTGAGAAGAACGCCTTCCCGAATCAAAACTCAGTCCGTGGCTTCGAAGTAATCGATGCCATTAAGAGCCGCATCGGGAAATCCTGCGCTGCTGCAGTCTCGTGTGCTGACATTCTTGCTCTCGCTGCTCGCGAAGCCGTAGTCATGGTAAGCCATTCATAGAATATTCCAAAATTGATACTACAATATATGAAGTGTCGTGTCGTATCCATGCTTCCTGTAATGAAGCTGGAATGCACCAAGAGTTGTTTAGAAGCACGAAACAAAAGTGTAAATTCATGCATGCTAAGTACTTACATAGAATTAATTTTCGAAATCTAACAGCTCGGTGGACCGACATGGACGGTGCAATTGGGGAGACGGGACGCAAGAACAGCCAGCCAAAGTGCAGCCAACAGCCAGCTGCCGCCTCCCACCGCCTCCCACCGCCAGCCTATCGACTCTAATCTCCATGTTCGCGGCCAAAGGTCTCAGTCCGCGCGACATGACCGCCGGCAGCCACACCATCGGCCAAGCCCAGTGTGCCTCTTTCCGCACCCATATCTACAACGAGACAAACATCGACCGCACGTTCGCGGCAAAACGTCAGAGGAACTGCCCGTTGACCGGTGGCAACAGCAATCTGGCTCCTCTCGATGACCTGACACCGAACCAGTTCAATAACGACTACTACAAGAACCTTGTGGCTCGCCGTGGGCTGCTCCACTCGGACCAGCAGCTGTTGAATGGCGGGTCTCAGGACACGTTGGTTCGGACCTACAGTACGAACCAGAGGGCCTTTTCGACCGATTTTGCGTCTGCCATGGTGAAGATGGGGGCGATCAGCCCCCTGACAGGAAAGAATGGAGAGATCAGATTGAACTGCAGGAAGACTAACTAATAGTTCAACTCTTGTTATTGCTGTTGCTGCGAACCTCATCATTCTTTGTTCATTATTTTCCCATATCAAAATAAGTGTTCCTAATTTTTTGTTTCCAATGCTTGTTTCATGTTATTCCTATCAAAGAGTGAGCAAAGAGCAAATAAAATTCCACTTTAAATTTTACACTCATCTTGTCCTTTTGTTTTGCTCAAGTCGTGTACACTTTGTGAAGATTTTGGACTCTCAGGAGTATGAAAATGGGCTAATTAGTGTTTAGACCCTGAATTTTATACCAACTTAAAATTTAAGCCCTAACATGTCCAATTGGAGAGTTTGGACCCTGAATACTTCTTATTTTCCCATATCAAAATAATAATGCTGCAGGTGTTAGTTAAACTCTTATTATTGCTGTTGTTGCTGTAAACCTCATCATTCTTCCTTCATTATTTTCCCATATCAAAATAAGTGTTCCTATTTTCTTTTTTTTCTCCAATGCTTGTTTCATGTTATTGCTATCAAAGAGTTAACATAACCAAAAATATATTGGCAGGTAATATATGTATTTTTGTTATGGGGTTTATACTTCTCTAGCTGCAAATAATATATGTATTTATATCCTTATGAAGTATGAACGTATGCGATCTTGGCAGGTAATATTGTGCCTAGGATCAAGATTCCTAGTATGGGTATCAAGATCCCTTCCTATGAGTATCATATCTTGTATCGTTAAAATTTTCTTGTATTGTTAAAACAAATAATTATTAAAATTTAGAAATATATACTTTATATAGTTAGGCATAATGTTAAGTATTCCTTGTATTTTTTCTTATTAATTTTGAAACTAAATGAAATAGTAGTCACCTTGCGAATCAGTTTATCGTTAATACTAATTAATAATTAATTACTTATTTCTTATTTCTTATATATTATTTTTTTATAATTTTTTTTAAATATTTAATTTATAGTTAATTAAGAATTAACTATTAGTTAAATAAAAATTACTCATTATTATAATTTTAAAAGTTAATTTTCTTGTATAACTAATAGTTAGTTATTATTTTTATAAAAAAATTAACTAACAGTTAGTTATCGTAATTATAATTGAAATTAATATTTATTAACTAATAGTTTTATTATTTAATATTTTATAATAATCTCAATTAATAATTTATAACTTTATTAATTATAATTATAATCTTAATTAACAATTTATTAATCATAACTATAATCTTAAGTAATAATTTCTTAATTAGTATCTAATTATAATCATAATTAATAATTTATTGGCCTTATTATAATCTTAAATAATAATTTATTAATTAATATTTTATTGTAATCTTAATTAATAATATTTAAATCACAAATAATTTATAATTTAGTAATTTAATAATTTAATAACTATATTATAATAATTTTAAATAATAATTTATTAGTCAACGTTATAGTCTTAACTAATAATTTTACGGTTCATCAATTAAATATGTAATTATAACCTTTATAAATCATAATTATAATATTTATTAATCATAACTATTATCATAATTATAATCATATTTTAATTATTAATCATAACTATAGTTTTAAATATAATAATTAATTAATAATTTATTTATTTTTTTATTTTGTTAATTAATATATTATTATCATAATTATTAATCATAATTGTTAATCATATTTTAGTTTACAAAATCCAATGTTTGGTTGGAGTTGGATTTGAATTTGGATTTGGATTTGAAAATTCATGATTTGGATTTGGATTTCCGAATCCAAATCCAAATGCAAATCCTTGTTACCAAACAAGCCCTTAGTTGGCGAGCTACTGAACGTTTTGGGAGAGGGACCCATTTCGAGCCGCCAACTCAGTTGGAGAGTTGGAGCTCCCACCAACCCACCAACTGAGTTGGAGGGCTCCCATCCAGCCCTCCAACTCAGTTGGAGGGTCATCCCTCCAATTGAAAATTTTCAAACGTATCCCCCTACACACAATATCATTAAATTATATTACTTAGGATGAAAAAAATCTAAAAATTTTTTGGGTGATACCATCACCAAGGTGATGATGTAGCGCCGATGTGGCGGCGACGTGACAATCATATTAGTGTTACATATAATACATATTTTTTAAGTTTCTCATTTTTGATATTATAATTTGAATTTTAATTCTACCAAAAAATTTCTCATCTGTGATCGATTCTCTCTAACACTAATACGTGATGCTGACCTGCTGTACACATAGCAATGATTTTAGTATTGCAGATAATATATTTTTTCGAAATTTTTGTTTGTGATACTCTAATTTTATTTTTGAATTCTATCATGAATCTCTCATTTGTGATCCAAATTTTCTAACATTAAATTGTCGCCATATCATTGTTGTGTCATGGTTGATGGTATCACTCAAAAAACTTGGATGATGATTACATTTTTTGTTATGATATGAAGATTATCTTACAGAAAAATTTACACTTCGACACTCCACTTTGGAGAAAAAATTCGGTTTCAACTCCGACTTGTAGCAGATAAGATTTACTGTTCATGCCACTTCATAATAAATTTTGTCTGCATATTCTCCAACCACATGTAGTGGTTCCAAATTTAAATTTGGACCACTTGACGCTCCCAAGTCCATGAACCAAATAGTCCAAGGCACAGAAAAACCTAGAAGGAGATCTTTCCTTTAGGAGCTATAGTTTGACTGCTCTAGTGTCTTGACAACTTACTAAAACTTAGCACAAGAATGGATGAACCACAAAGAACAAGAATCTTGGCTAAATTTCATAATAGAATCAGTTTGGTGTAGCACCCAGTTTCTAAAAATGAGGGTAATTTTAAAATTTTATAATTATAATTATTTTATAATGATATTTAAACCATATTATGATTTTTGGTAATTTTTAGTTATTTTAAAACTATTTAAAACCACGACTTGTGATTTTGATGTTTTGCTAGTGCAACATTAGATATTACTTAACCTAGAGACTAAGCATGATCATATAAGCCTAGCCATAGGTTTAGAACATCAAGTTAGGGCTTTTTAGCCTAAGGGGTATTTTGGTAATTTATTAGGAATTATTGGATTTATGTGAATTATTATTATTTAATTATTGTCATGAGAGTCCCTAACCTAGTTTACCCTAATCTAGAGGTTAGCCACTAACCTAGAGATTAAAGGATAGCTAATTATCTCATGGCATTATTCACAAATATCTTAGAATACCTTTACTAGATATTTTCCTTAAAACCCTCAAAATATCATTGCTTTACCTAGAAGTCCAAACCTTAAGCAAGAAGGAAGACACAAAAGTCTTCATGGACACCCCTCCCCACACCCTATGGCTGGCCAAGGAAGGTCACCCCCTTCTATATAATCACTACATTTCATTCATGTCTCTTGTACATGAATTTACACTTCTTTAGACCATTGAAAATCCAATACCTTCAAACCCTCACAACTTGTTCATTTCAACTCCTTTTCCCATCTAGTCTTTTGCATTGGGACCCTACAACATCAAGAGTGCTAAGGGAGGCTAGCAATCAAGATTCCACAAGGCTAGGACATCACCAAGTGGAAGGATACCCCCTACTAGCTTGATTTCCATTAGAATTGCACCAATAGATAAATACCCTCATATATAGTTAATATTCTGTTTTCTCTTCATGAATGCATGCATCTAGGTACCATGGACCTGTAGGCCAAGTTTGGTAGGAAGTAGGTTTGATTTGTTGTCCGTATCGGACACGAATCCATAATTAGAAAACCTTGTTTGTTGAAATGCCTCAAAGAAATGAATTTCAATATTTTGTAAAACAAATTACCTGGTTGTGTGGCCCTAGACTTGTACTACACGATTTTACTGGACTGAGCACGAATTGGTGCTGTGTCCGTGTCCAAATCAGACACGAACACGCTGTACACACTACACTGCACAGTGTGGCAGTGCCCTGCTACCACACTGTTCATGCACAGGGCACTTCGACACGCTAAATTTGGCATGGACACGGGAGCAATGTCTGCGAACATGCCCCTAAAGTTTTACGATGTGTCATTTTGTATCGGACACGAAAATAGGGCCGCACTGGCCACACACGCACACGTTCAGCCGAGAAATCGGCTCTGATACGAGCCTCGTGTCCCTCGTGGACACGTCGTGGTGTCATGTCAGGGTGACACGTGTGTAGCCCATCACTGGGCGAACACTAGGACACAAGCACGAGATGTGTCGTGTCCTGTGTCACGAGCACGAGACACTCGACCGCATGCACGATGCGGCCTGTAACGCACCATTTTTGACACTGATACGCGTGTCATATCACATGTAGACACGATGATGACACGTAACAGTGTGTCGATCGTGTAGCCCTATATGTGGGCTACACGTGTGCATGACCACGAGACGTGTCGTGTCTCGTGGTGTGTCCACGAAGGTAGTGCACTGGTGCACGACACAGTGCTCTGTACTATGTCCAGATTTACCCGATTTGGGTTTTCTTGAGTTTGACACGTCGTGTCGTGTCAAGATGGACACTCAGGCACCCTAGACACTAGAGGACACTGGGGGACACGTTTACCAACCACTGCACTCGAGTCTTAACATGGTTTTGTGTTGATTTTGGGTTTACCCCAATGTTCAGTAATGAACAGTGTTTCCTGGGTTAATTTTAGTATTTACTTTGAGATTCAAATTGATTTATATATATATATATATATACGTATATTTGTGTGTATATATACTGTATATATATGTATATAAGTATATGTGTGTGTATGTAAGTGTGTGAGTGTGTATATGTATGTATATATGTAGGTTTGTGTGTATACATATATATGTTATAAGTATGTGTGTGTATGTGTGTCCCCTTCTCAGTTTTCTGAGATATAACCCCCTCCCCTTGCTGTACACACACACACACCCACCCCACTACCCCCCTCTTTCCAGTACACTCCCACAGAAATATGTGTCACCACACAAACACCCTCACACTCTCTCTATGTATATTGATTATATATATATGTTATATATATATATATATATATATATATATATATATATGTATATATGTGGGTATTATATATATAGTTGGATATATATGTAGGTTATATATAGGTGAGAATATATGGTATTAGATATATATTGTATAGATGTATGGCTATAGACACCTATATGAGATACCTATACATGGTATCTAGTTACACTAGCCTATAGCCTATGGTTAGTGAGTTTGGAATTGACCAATAGGCCGCTTAGTAGACCTAGAATTGACTTAGATGGATTTTAGATGACTTGATGACTTAAGTTTGACTAAACCCTAACTAGTTGATTTAGGTTTGACCATATGGGTTAGGTGGATAGTTGTATGTAGATTAAGATATGTATGGGGTTAAGTGAGATACTTAGAGTTGAGTCATGACTTGAGATTGGAATATGGGATTAGCTTGAATATAGGATTAAGGTTGGTATTATATATATATGTATTTATATGTGGTATACTTGTATAGGTATTGGTTATACCTTAACCTTGTGGTGTAGTACCTTAGATAGTCTAGATTGACCTAGACTTGACCTAGCTTGACCATATTGACTAGTAATTGACTAGTCTGACCAATGTTAACTAAACCCTAGATAACTTGACTAGTTTGACTAGAATGTTGACCAAAAGTTGACTTTAACCTAGATTTGACTAACCTTGACTTGTTTGACCTAGTGTGACTTGGTTTGACTTCCTGTGACCTAATATGACTTAAGTTGACCAATTTTGACTTTTGCCCAGATTGTCCTAGAATCATGTAGTATGCATTGTATACTCTATTTTACCATTGTGGATATATTGTGACCTGTTTTACTCTAAATAGGACTCTGTGACACCAGTTCGGACATCTATTCATATGAGTCATACAGGGTGACAGACGAGTACATTCTTTGATCATTTTATACTTGTTAGGATTTATATTCTTGCTCTAGATTACTTTACATGATGCTGTCACGTTATTATCACGGATTGGTACTATATGGATCTTGTCATACGATGTTATCCCCCTCGAGGTGCATCAAATACAATTGTCATGTGCTTTTCACGAACATCTTATATCTCATGTACACCTCTATTCATGTATACTCTTGTGCAATCTTGTACTCTCATGATCACGTGAGCAAACATGATAAAAACCTCTTGTGCAAGGTAACGTAACTTGACTGGATCCTTGTGTATTGATTGGGGAGGGTGAGTAGGAAATGGTTATGTGATCAAAATCCCATCTTGTGAAATCATGTATATGTCCATGGTACACTCACGTATGATGGAGTTACCCTTACATTGTCCTAACCCGTTTATATAACCATCTCATGCTCTAAATCACAGGTTACCTACAGTTCTTACTTATCATATATATAGATATTTCCAGTTATCAAATCTCTCTCATTTTTATATATATTTCTTTACAGTCCATGTGTCTTACTCTTTGCATACTTTACATTTCCCAACATGATATGAACTGCGTGAGATGTATTGTGCTCGTTCCTGTCCTGACTGGACCTGTTAAAAATATTACAGATGATGATGGTGACTGTCCTACCTTCTATGGGACACATGAGGGTGACCTTCAGGAGCCTGAGGAGCATCTAGCTCAGTAGAGTGTGCCTAGTCTAGTCTAGTGTTTATAGTTTTTATTTTATATCGGATTGTTCCGATTGTTAGTTGTGACTTAGTTATATTTCAGGTCTTGTACTTATTTGTGTTGGACATCTACTTTGTGTGGTGTGATAACTCTATTTATATTCAGTTTCTTCCGTTCATCTGATTCCATATCATGCTCTATCTTTCCTAGACTTGTGTTTGAGATATAGAGTTGAGATGTTATGTTATACCTCCGTGCGGAGATGACAGGTTTATATATCTTGTTGTTAGATGCTAGATGTTATAGATGACCTATACAGTATTCTACCGCCGACACTGCGGCGTAGGCTGAACGTACCCACGTTTTCGTGCCCCTAATCAGGATGCGGGTCGTGACACGTTTTTGTGGTGGCCCATGCAGGTCTGTGTCGCAATTAGTACGATCTCGTAATGGTGCTCGACTTAGAGTACTAATTACGAGCCTGCAATTAGGACATAGGACCTAGGACATGATAGTAGTTTCTCAATCACACCTAGGAAATTTTCGATCTTTTGATTTTCATGATTACTCTACTTGTATTAAATTAACTGTCCTTCTTTGATAAATCTACTCATGTGCCATATTGATCTCTTTGTTTCAATTCATCTCCAGGATGACGAAGATGCATCCGCAGGCCACTGGATCGAGTAGCTTGCCCGAAAGATCTGATCAGGCTGAGGAGGAGGTTCACGAGTGCCCCCAGTGATTCTACTATACTGGAGACCCCGACAGTTGCACAGGGAGGTCTACTAACTCCACCCCAGAGGGTTTCGGTCGTCGTTCCGGAGATGCTACCGCCACCACCTCCGATATCGACAGATACACATCATATGTTCCTTCTCCTTCAGCAGATGATGGAGATTCAGCGGGCCCAGGCAGAGGCATCGCAGCGCCAGTCGGAGGCGTTACACCGTCAGTTTGAGATGCTGAGGCAGAGCATGGAGAACTCGTATCAGCTTGCACTGGCAGTAGTAGAAAGAGTGGCACCGGGTATGGTGCAGGGCTCTACTGGCCAGCAGCCGTACCAGCAGCAGTCCAGGCCGGAGACAGTATTAGACTTTAGGAAGATGAGCTCCAGGGACTTCACGGGCACAGAGGGCATCCTTTATGTCAACGACTGGCTAGAGGATGTGCAGCAGAGCATGGAGCTGGCAGAGCTTCCTAGAGCACTTTGGGTTTCGGCCGCAGCCAGCCGATTCTTCGACATTGCGCTGACATGGTACCGCACGGATCCTCATGCGTCGGTGAGAGGGCTGACATGGGAGAACTTTCGGAGGCTCTTCAAGGAGAAGTTCTTTCCGGACGTGGCTCTTACAGCATTGGAGGGCCAGTTCGTGGGTCTAGTACAGGGGAACTCGTCGGTGGACGATTATGCAGCTGAGTTCTTCCGCCTTAGCAGGTTCGCTCCCGATATGATCCAGGATGAGGGGAAGAAGTCTCGTAAGTTCCATAGGGGACTTATTCATGTAGTGCGCACCCGTACCTCGGGACGTCGTGACGCGACGTTCGATCAGATATTGATGGACGTGCAGATTGCAGAGGAGGACTTCGGCCTCAAGCCGAAATGGGGCAGTGATGCCTTAGGGGCTAGTTCTAGTGCAGGGCCAGCCAAGCGCCTTCACATACAGCAGAGGCCAGTTCAGCAGCCGCTTCAGGGCCAGGGACATGTACTTCACCAGCAGGCACCCAAGCAGCAACAGCACCCTATATGTAACTTCTGTAAGAAGCAAGGTCACGGATGGAACGACTGCAGGAAGAGGCAGGGCCTGTGTTTGCTTTGAGGTTCAGCAGAGCATCAGTTGAGGGAGTGTCCCAAGAACTTGGCACGATTGGCTCAGGCAGCAGCAAGAGCTAGGGCTTCGATAGGGCAGCAGACGGGACTACCGTTGCAGACTCAGCAGTAGAGGTTTGTACAGCATCAGCAGCAGGCCAAGGGAGGCCAACCGGGGTGAGCTTTCGCCATGGCAGTCGATGATGCACAGACAGAGGGAGAGCTGATTGCAGGTTCCAACCTTTTCGATTCTATTTCCGCATTTGCCTCCTTATAACTGTCTTGAAATTCGATTCTATCTGTTCCTTGTAGTTGATAAATTTTGTTCGGATATTTTATTGTGAATTATTTTCTTCTGAGATAAGTCGTATGGGCTAGGTCGTCTCGATTATGGGATCTAGAGTCTTCTATGGTCATGTTAGCTGGCATAGTGAGGACATATAGTCGGATTTTGGACGTATTTCTTGGGTGTGGGAATTTAAGGTTTTCGCGGCCAGGCATGCGGCAATGCGAAAATTTTAAATACCATGATTTTAGAGGTATGTACCTTAGTCGAGGACTCTATGAATATCGTAGCCTTGCTCACTAGCATGACGAAGATTCTGAGTATCATAATTTTGGACAGACGTATATGATTATCGGACTGTGTGTTTGAGACTGTGATTGTTGGGGTGTTTGACCTAGAAGGAGTATGACCATTTTAATTTCGAGGACGAAATTTTTCTAAGGAGGGTAGACTTGTAGCACCCAGTTTCTAAAAATGAGGGTAATTTTAAAATTTTGTAATTATAATTATTTAATAATGATATTTAAACCATATTATGATTTTTGGTAATTTTTAGCTATTTTAAAACTATTTAAAACCACGACTTGTGATTTTGATGTTTTGCTAGTGCAACCTTAGAGATTACTTAACCTAGAGACTAACCATGATCATATGAGCCTAGCCATAGGTTTAGAACATCAAGTTAGGGCTTTTTAACCTAAGGGGTATTTTGGTAATTTACTAAGAATTATTGGAATTATTGGATTTATGTGAATTATTATTATTTAATTATTGTCATGAGAGTCCCTAACCTAGTTTACCCTAATCTGGAGGTTAGCCACTAACCTAGAGATTAAAGGATAGCTAATTATCTCATGGCATTATTCACAAATATCTTAGAATACCTTTATTAGATATTTTCCTTAAAACCCTCAAAATATCATTGCTTTACCTAGAAGTCCAAACCTTAAGCAAGAAGGAAGACACAAAAGTCTTCATGGACACCCCTCCCCACACCCTATGGCTGGCCAAGGAAGGTCAGCCCCTTCTATATAATCACTACATTTCATTCATGTCTCTTTTACATGAATTTACACTTCTTTAGACCATTGAAAATCCAATACCTTCAAACCCTCACAACTTGTTCATTTCAACTCCTTTTCCCCTCTAGTCTTTTGCATTGGGACCCTACAACATCAAGGGTGCTAAGGGAGGCTAGCAATCAAGATTCCACAAGGCTAGGACATCACCAAGTAGAAGGACACCCCCCTACTAGCTTGATTTCTATTGGAATTGCACCAATAGGTAAATACCCTCATACTTAGTTAATATTCTGTTTTCTCTTCATGAATGCATGCATCTAGGTAACATGGACCTGTAGGCCAAGTTTGGTAGAAAGTAGGTTTGATTTGGTGTCCGTATCGGACACGTATCCATAATTAGAAAACCTTGTTTGTTGAAATGCCTCAAAGAAATAAATTTCAATATTTTGTAAAACAAATTACCTGGTTGTGTGGCCCTAGACTTGTACTACCCGATTTCACTGGACTGAGCATGAATTGGTGCTGTGTCCGTGTCCAAATCAGACACGAACACGCTGTACACACTGCACTGCACAGTGTGGCAGTGCCCTGCTACCACACTGTTCGTGCACACTGCACAGGGCACTTCGACACGCCAAATTTGGCATAGACACGGGGGCAATGTCTGCGAACATGCCCCCAAAGTTTCACGATGTGTCGTTTTGTATTGGACACGAAAATAGGGCCGCACTGGCCACACACGCGCACGTTCAGCCGAAAAATCGGCTCTGATACGAGCCTCGTGTCCCTCGTGGATACGTCGTGGTGTCGTGTCAGGGTGACACGTGTGTAGCCCATCACTGGGCGAACACTAGGACACGAGCACGAGATGTGTCGTGTCCTGTGTCACGAGCACGAGACACTCGACCGCGTGTACGATGCGGCCTGTAACGCACGATTTTTGACACTGATACGCGTGTCATATCACATATAGACACGATAATGACACGTAATAGTGTGTCGATCGTGTAGCCCTATATGTGGGCTATACGTGTGCATGACCACGAGACGTGTCGTGTCTCGTGGTGTGTCCACGAAGGTAGTGCACTGGTGCACGAAACAGTGCTCTGCACTATGTCCAGATTTACCCGATTTGGGTTTTCTTGAGTTTGACACGTCGTGTCGTGTCAAGATGGACACTCAGGCACCCTAGACACTAGGGGACACTGGGGGACACGTTTACCAACCACTGCACTTGAGTCTTAACACGGTTTTGTGTTGATTTTAGGTTTACCCCAATGTTCAGTAATGAACAGTATTTCCTGGGTTAATTTCAGTATTTATTTTGAGATTCAAATTGATTTGTATGTATATATATACGTATATTTGTGTGTATATATACTGTATATATGTATATAAGTATATGTGTGTGTATGTAAGTGTGTGAGTGTGTATATGTATGTATATATGTAGGTTTGTGTGTATACATATATATATGTTATATGTATGTGTGTGTTTGTGTGTCCCCTTCTCAGTTTTCTGAGATATAACCCCCTCCCCTTGCTGTACACACACACACACCCACCCCACTACCCCCCTCTTTCCAGTACACTCCCACAGAAATATGTGTCACCACACAAACACCCTCACACTCTCTCTATGTATATTGATTATATATATATGTTATATATATATATATATATATATATATATATATATGTGTGTGTGTGTGTATATATGTGGGTATTATATATATAGTTGGATATATATGTAGGTTATATATAGGTGAGAATATATGGTATTAGATATATATTGTATAGATGTATGGCTATAGACACCTATATGAGATACCTATACATGGTATCTAGTTACACTAGCCTATAGCCTATGGTTAGTGAGTTTGGAATTGACCAATAGGCTTAGTAGACCTAGAATTGACTTAGATGGATTTTAGATGACTTGATGACTTAAGTTTGACTAAACCCTAACTAGTTGATTTAGGTTTGACCATATGGGTTAGGTGGATAGTTGTATGTAGATTAAGATATGTATGGGGTTAAGTGAGATACTTAGAGTTGAGTCATGACTTGAGATTGGAATATAGGATTAGCTTGAATATTGGATTAAGGTTGGTATTATATATATGTATTTATATGTGGTATACTTGTATAGGTATTGGTTATACCTTAACCTTGTGGTGTAGTACCTTAGATAGTCTAGATTGACCTAGACTTGACCTAGCTTGACCATATTGACTAGTAATTGACTAGTCTGACCATTATTAACTAAACCCTAGATAACTTGACTAGTTTGACTAGAATATTGACCAAAAGTTGACTTTAACCTAGATTTGACTAACCTTGACTTGTTTGACCTAGTGTGACTTGGTTCGACTTTCTGTGACCTAATATGACTTAAGTTGACCAAGTTTGACTTTTGCCCAGATTGACCTAGAATCATGTAGTATGCATTGTATACTCTATTTTTACCATTGTGGATATATTATGACTTGTTTTACTCTAAATAGGACTCTGTGACACCAGTTCGGACATCTATTCATATCAGTCATACAGGGTGACAGACGAGTACATTCTCTGATCATTTCATACTTGTTAGGATTTATATTCTTGCTCTAGATTACTTTACATGATGCTGTCACGTTATTATCACGGATTGGTACTATATGGATCTTGTCGTGCGATGTTATCCCCCTCGATGTGCATCAAATACAGTTATCATGTGCTTTTCACGAACATCTTGTATTTCATGTACACCTCTATTCATGTATACTCTTATGCAATCTTGTACTCTCATGATCACGTGAGCAAACATGATAAAAACCTCTTGTGCATGGTAACGTAACTTAACTGGATCCTTGTGTATTGATTGGGGAGGGTGAGTAGGAAATGGTTATGTGATCAAAATCCCATCTTGTGAAATCTTGTGAAATCATGTATATGTCCATGGTACACTCACGTATGATGGAGTTACCCTTGTATTGTCCTAACCCGTTTATATAACCATCTCATGCTCTAAATCACAGGTTACCTACAGTTCTTACTTATCATATATATAGATATTTCCAGTTATCAAATCTCTCTCATTTTTATATATATTTCTTTACAGTCAATGTATCTTACTCTTTGTATGCTTTATATTTCCCAACATGATATGAACTGCGTGGGATGTATTGTGCTCATTCCTGTCCTGACTGGACCTGTTAAAAATATTACAGATGATGATGGTGACTGTCCTACCTTCTATGGGACACATGAGGGTGACCTTCAGGAGCCTGAGGAGCATCTAGCTCAGTAGAGGGTGCCTAGTCTAGTCTAGTGTTTATAGTTTTCATTTTGTATCGGATTGTTCCGATTGTTAGTTGTGACTTAGTTATATTTCAGGTCTTGTACTTATTTGTGTTGGACATCTACTTTGTGTGGTGTGATAACTCTATTTATATTCAGTTTCTTCCGTTCATCTGATTCCATATCATGCTCTATCTTTCCTAGACTTGTGTTTGAGATATAGAGTTGAGATGTTATGTTATACCTCCGTGCGGAGATGACAGGTTTATATATCTTGTTGTTAGATGTTAGATGTTAGATGTTATAGATGACCTATATAGCATTCTACCTCCGATACTGCGGCGTAGGCTGGACGTACCCACGTTCTCGTGCCCCTAATCAGGGTACGGGTCGTGACATTTGGCCAATGTAGTAACCTGAAGGCAACCAATAATTCATCTGAGTCATAAAATGGTAGATATAACTGTAATACATACATTCGCCTCGACAACTCCAGAACAAGGTTAACATATACAAAAATTATGCCAACTGGCCATACTAGGAGTATCCACCCTCGCCTTACAATCCTTTGTAGGGTGACCAATTTATTTACAGTGCCGACCAACCGGTGGAACCTATTCTTATTCAATATTCTGGATGAATACCTCACCTGATGTATGTCATATTCCAGTTGTGACAGGAGATCTTTACGTACTTCTATCTCCACATACACTCTTGCACACCCCATCATCTATATCATCGTGGTCGCCTCGTCGGCTTTGATAGGTCTCCCAATTAAACTAGCCAGCTGCATCATTAGTGGGATACTCCAATACATAATAGGGAGTTTCGAAAACGGAATCCAGATAGGTACCGTGTGAAGAACTTCGCGCTCGCACCGAGAAAATGGTGACAATTCCAACATGAAGATAACCCGTCCATCAAATATCCATGGTCCACCCTGTAATATATGCTCCATGCGCTTCTGCATCATGAACCGAACAAAGTATAAGAAACCATTAGTTATCCCGAGCGAAGAGCTCCATATCCTACTTGGCTTCCAAACACGATTTGCGTACGCACGAATCTGGCCATAGAAAGGCATGTTTCCTAGCACATATAAAACCACCGTATTACGCTAGTACTCCAACGTCTTCGCCATCTCCTGCTCTAGGAAGGAAGCCCACATCATTGCATCCACCCTCTTTCATTCAACAAACCTCATTTGACCTTTGTACATAGATGTCGCAGGTCAACATAGATCCGCCCAGGACTTACTTATCACGCACCAACCCGGAATCATCCGAATCATCGTTCTCGCAGGAGACGTGATGTCGCACGAGCCTGAAGTTGCGCTCGTGCAAGGCAAGATGACAACTTCTTAAATGGTTATCTTTGATTTGATATTTACAACGAAAGAAAAATAGAGTATACGAAACAATTCTCTTTATTGATATTCGAACTGAGCTTACAAAGGCTTTCAATAAACCAACTAAACTTGCCAGGTTGGCTACAACACTCAAGTTCTCTATTGTCCACAAAGGATTTCACCGTTCCATACATCACGCCTTCTATACCTCGGCCGCATCAATCATGTTGCAAGTTCGAACGTCAATGCGGTCGCATGCCTCAATACGCTTCAGCAATTCAAGCTTCAACGCATTCAAGCAAAGCTCCGCCGCAAGCAATCCATTCCCTGCACCCTGCATGAAAGCTGGTGGGGGATCAGTACATTCGTCCTCGCATGTGCTGACGAAAAGTCCTTCCCTCTAAACCGACATTTTAGTATTTATGTTCAATCATGCAACTTAGCTTATGATCTTGCTATATTCTCCTTAGGGTCAATTTTATGGCATATTAGAAAGCGTAAAGCATGTTATCATGGCAAGCATGTTATTCAAATTGAATAGGCAAGCAGGCAAGCAATCTAGTGTTTGTTTCGTGGCACGACCTACCAAGTCGACACACTCACCCTTCCACTAACGTAAGGTGAATACGCCCCATTTCTTCCTTGTCATGTTATAAGTGCTCTCTATGCAGGATCTATGTGCGGGACACATACGTGCCTGCACTTTCAACCCATCGTTCTTTAACTATATGATGGTCGTTAGCATAATCGCGCCAAAATGGACTAAAGGCGTTTCTTTCTTTCTTTTCTCTCTTTCTTTTCTTTCTTTCTTTCTTTCTTTCTTTCTTTCTTTCTTTCTTTTCTCTCTTTATTTTCTTTTTCGAATTTGGGTAGCCCGGCGTTTCACGGGTTGGGTTGCTACCCCAACAACAGAAACTTACCATGTGCCAACCATTATTTGCAGCTTTCATATCTATAACCGGGTGCTAATCGGACTTTTACAGATGTGCGCCAATCAAAGATTATATTCCTCCTAGGACGAATGGTCCCGGTGCCCCGGTGCACCCGTTCGGAGGAAACATTTTGTGCACGTAAATATTATCATATTTATCTCAAGTTCGTTCGACCACGTAACGCCCTATTATTCAAACAACCAAGCACTATTATTTAAAACAACCAAACATAGTCTTGAGTTCGAGACTCAGACTTTTTCATCTCGTATTTCTTCTATTAACTTTCTATGTTCTTACATTTCATACTTCGTTTCAATGTTTAATGGCATCATGCCTCAACTCAATGTTCGTCAACCGAACGACCCGAAGGTCCCGAACACCTTTCAAGGCATCATGTCATATCTGACAGTTCTGCCATATTCATGCCACTACTGTATTCTCTCGCAATGAAGCCATCGTTTATGATCTCGTGCATGTAGGCATATTTTAAAACATTTATCATCTATCCTTCGCGTCGTGCACTTGTTGCACGCATCGAAGCCGTATTTTCATGTTCTATGCCTTAGTGTTCAATGTTCGTGGCTTGCATGCTAGGGCGCTCGCCTATTGTCTTTCAATATTATAGCCTTTCTAACTCGTACGCGAAGGTACGGAATGGCTCATACACAAAGGTACTCGCCGAATACAGTTATCACATGTTCTTGCGGCTTGCGCATCGAGGCGCTCGCCTTTGCGATATCCAATATTCCATAGTGACTCGTGCATTTGATGCACGCTTCATTTTAATTGTTCTAACTAGTGTTCGACACACACTACGATTTCTCTTTCGATCGGACCATGCCCATGGCGTTGATTGGTTAACTTAGCATACAATGATATATTCTGACTTAGGCATGAAGGAGTAAAAGAAGAGTCAATCCTCCCACCTTGAGTCGATACGCCTTATCATTTTGTCGAGCCGATGCGGTTCGATTTCTTAACTTCGTTGCACGACCAACTCTCCTGACTTAGCCATTCGAGCACTTCGTGCTTCATTAAATTATACGTCCGATTTGGCTTACCGTGCCAACGCCTCAGTCCGTCGCAAGGCGACGATTTGGTTTCGCGGACCCCTTACTGAATAAGGCAAAATGTCGACCTCTAATATTTCAGCTTAAACATATAACCTATACATGAAACCAACTAAAATCAATAATTGCATCAATTCAGACTTGCGCCTTGGTCGATTCGATTTCTTAGAATCTTCGAGCCGTCTCAACGTACTTATCCTTCGAGGCAATGCGGCGCTTCGCATCGATTCAACTCGATGCATTCTTTGGGACAATGCAACTCTTCGCATCGACTTAGTTCGATGCATTGCTCGGGACAACGTAACTCTCGTATCGATTCACATCGATACATTTCATTCGTTCAACGCGACTCGCTGAGTCAACGTCTCAACGTAATATGCCGTACGGAGCAGGGCATTATAGAATACTCTACTCAAAACAATGTTCGTCCTCGAACCAAAACCAACACTCGGATTAAGTGTTTTATAGATCGTTCACAATCTCGTCCCACCAATATAGTTCAGTTTCACACTAACTTGCAAGCTTTTCATTAACATTCAAGTCCTTCCTTCAACTCGATTTGAATTTGTATACAACTCGATTTGGACCTGTACCTATATTCAAGGCATCCCGAAGATATATGTATTTCGACCAAGTCCATTGGTAGCAAATTGAAACAAAGCTGACAGGTTAATTTTAATCCTATACTTGCCATCTCGTACTCCCTATCGGACTTATCTTTAGCAACTGTTCTCGAAATTTTATTGCATACGTATATTCGATACATACGTGATTCATTCAATAAAGTCACTGCACGTGACGCGATTAAAAAATTGCATTCCTCATTTCGTATGTTTTATATGGACTATCAACTTTATGCGTCGCGTCGAGCCGTCGCGCAACCGACCGCAACGATCCTCCGCAACGCCTTGCGTTCGAAGTCGCCACCCAACTATTTTTGAAGTCTGGCTATACAACTTATCTCGATACGATTTCCTTCGTTAACTTGCAAGTGGATCAACATTCAGGACTACGCCCGCTATGTTACTTACCTAGACATCGTGCTTTGACTCTCCCGACGAAACTTTAAATTGACATTGTACAAAGGCCATAATCTATCAGACACAACAGTTCATATCGAGGCGACGGTGCTCAAGGCAACGATCGTCTTGACACGAAGTCTCTACGATGCATCTTACATCTGATTTTCTAACGAGTAGGAATTCACTAGCCAAATTCCTAACTTATCCGTCTCGCAACATCGAACATAATTTTGATTCACGTAAGCTAAATTATAAGGTGAATCCAAATCTAACAACATAACTCGTAAGTCATTCTCTTATCGTTCTCTCTCGTGCATAGCACGATTCTCGCAATCGCCTATCCAAATCACCAAGTTTGTTGGTGAATTTCTAGTTCGATCGTCGACCAACATAACCATTCAAGCATTCATCCGACGAATACTCAAAGATCTAACTATATCATTCTCAATCGAAAGTTGTTCCAACAATTCTCGATCGCCTAGACTTATCGTCAACATGCGTCACATTTTTTTCTTGATGCAATTCTATATGCGACATCGCATGGGTCATCTTATGGGTCTGCAACATTCGATTTAATTTGGCGATCAAGTCTTCTAGGGTTAGCTGCCCCGAAGCTACGCTCGATAATTATGGATCATCACCGAAGGACAGTTTACTACGAACCATGCTATATCTTATTTCGGAGCCAAATCACATTCCGACGATTTCTATACAACTATCCAATTTCGGATAAAATTGTTTCTATCGGCACAACTGATGCGCAACTATCCTTCGAGTAAAGTCATGCACTACCGTCGATGATTTCGCAATTTATGAAACATCTACTCGTATCGAGTTCGAGTCTATCTTATTTACGGTCGACACACGAGCTACTATATGCATCGAACAATCATCGATGACTTATAGTCTCGTCTTGATCAATCACCAAGTTCATGATCAACCAGTTCGTTCATTCTTGTATTGTTATTTAAAAAATTTTGATAGCGCGAGGCACACTACATTTTGTATTCTCATATCGTGTTTATGTTTCCTTACGTATCGATCTCGATATGTCGTATCAATTTCGATAGCGTAAGGGTCAACTTTGATTCTATTTTCAACGTCGACAACTTGCATTGCATACGTCCATGTTCTCCACAAATATTTTCGTACGTCTCGAATCGTTTCTCGATTCGTTGTATTCCGTTATACTTTGATCGCGTAACCGAGTTACCGATTATCCAATACCGAACTCTCGAGTTATATGATCACACCCTCTAAGGTTTTGCGTGTTTCAGTCGTACTCAAATGAGTTTCGTCATTTATGTAATCCAACCATCTCTTAGGCACTATTTACCAGTATCAACCAATTCTTCACCGAAGTTGCACATCGTGCGAACCAATTATAATTTACCTCGTCTAACATTTCTATCGAGATCGCAAGTCATGCGATTTGATTCGCCTTGCCTAATATTTCTATCGAGATCGCAAGTCGTACGATTCGATTCGTCTCGTCCAACATTTCTATCGAGATCGTAAGTCGTGCGATTCGATTTGCCTCATCCAACATTTCTATCGAGATCGCAAGTCGTGCGACCCATTTGTAAGTTTGAGTTTTCCTTTCCTGTCGATCCGATTATTGCTTCAAAGCATAATCATTCCGCTAGTCTCGGTCGTCCGGCCGACTTATAATTTTCGTCCGATTTATCATTCATTGATACGAGCCTCACTTTATCGTCCCAACCGATTTTCGAAGAATACTTGCATCAACATACCGTCATACAAATTTCTAATCGAATCTCGGTACTCTCCCGTCCGTTGTGGATAAACCTTCCGTAATTCTCACAACGCGTCGATGTAATTCATCGCACAAGTGGTATATCATATGCCACTCAGAATCGAGTCATTCATCGCATACGTGGTATGGCATATACCACTCGGAAATTAAGTCATTTTTCTCGCATTATACTTAGTATGAACCATCAATCTCTTCCGACTCACGATTTCTGCAGTAATTGTGCTTGATCACAACCGTAACTTTGATTAAATCAAATCCGACACAACTCGGCCAATGTTTTCATTTGCCAACACAAGTTCGGTGTACAACCGATCGATTCATTCTATCGATTTATGATTTCAGTTCCTTCCGTTGTATATCGTGCAACGATTTATTTTTGACATCTATTGCACTCGTGCAACAATTTATTCCCGACTTTCAAAGTCAATGCTCAAATTCGTTCAACACATTCGATATTGACTTATCACTTTCATTACAACGCATTATTTAAGTTTCTTTATTGGTGCAACCAATATTCACAATCTATTGCACATCGTGCATCATTTTATTTCTCATTCAACGTGTTATATTGCAACAACAACATCTCAAATTGTATTTCATAATTTGTTGCACTTGCAGTAACTAACATTTTGCGGCTCGTTGCATTCAATGCAACGAAACGTTTTACGACTTTCTCCGCAACATCAAGTAAATTCGAAGTACTTGCGGTAATATTACTCGACTTTGTATTAGACTTATTGTATAGAACATCCAGTACGGCATCGAGTAGAGTCAAGAGTGATTTCAATCGATGGTGGGCAACTCTTTAGAATTGAAACAAGCAAACGCCCGGAGAAAATTGAGCCTAGAGCTCTGATACCAATCCGTCACGCCCCGACCCGGATCATCCGAATCATCGTCCTCGCAGGGGGAGTGATGCCGCGCGAGCCTGGAGTAGCGCTCGTGCAAGGCAAGATGACAAGTTCTCAAATGGTTATCTTTGATTCGATATTTACAATGAAAGGAAAATAGAGTATACGAAACAATTCTCTTTATTGATATTCGAACTGAGATTACAAAGGCTTTCAATAAACCAACTAAATTTGCCAGGTTGGCTACAACACTCAAGTTCTCTCTTGCCCACAAAGGATTTCACCGTTCCATACATCATGCCTTCTATATCTCGGCCGCATCAATCCTGTTGTCCTGTTGTAAGTCCGAGCGTCAATGCGGTCGCATGCCTCAATACGCTTCGGCAATTCAAGCCTCAACGCATTCAAGCGAAGCTCCGCCGCGAGCAATCCATTCTCTGCACCCTGTATGAAAGCTGGTGGGAGATCAGTACGTTCGTCCTCGCATGTACTGACGAAAAGACCTTCCCTCTAAACCAATATTTTAGTGTTTATGTTCAATCACGCAACTTAGTTTATGATCTTGCTATATTCTCATTAGGGTCGATTTCATGGCATATTCGAAAGCGTAAAGCATGTTATCATGGCAAGCATGTTATTCAAATTGAATGGACAAGCAATCTAGTGTTTGTTTTATGGCACGACTTACCAAGTCGACGCACTCGCCCTTTCACTGACGCAAGGTGAATACGCCCCATTCCTTCCCTGTCATGTTATAAGTGCTCTCAATGCAGGATCTATGTACGGGACATATACGTGTCTGCACTTTCAATCAATTGTTCCTTAACTATATGATGGTCGTTGGTGTATTCGCGCCAAAATGGACTAATGGCGTTTCTTTCTTTGTTTTCTCTCTTTCTTTTCTTTCTTTTTTTCTCTCTTTATTTTCTTTCTCGAATTTCGGTAGCCCGACGTTTCACGGGTTGGGTTGCTACCCCAACAACTGAAACTTACCGCGTGCCTACCATCATTTGCGGCTTTTTACATCTATAATCGGGTGCTAATTGGACTTTTACAGATGTGCGCCCATCAAAGATTATATCCCTCCTAGGCCGAACGATCCCGGTGCCCCGGTGCACCCGTTCGGAGGGAACATTCCGTGCACGAAAATATTATCACATTTATCTCAAGTCCATTCGACCATGCAACGCCCTATTATTCAAACAACCAAGCACTATTATTCAAAACAACCAAACATAGTCTTGAATCCGAGACTCAGACTTTATCATCTCGTATTTCTTCCATTAACTTTTTATGTTCTTACATTTCTTACTTCGTTTCAATGTTCAATGGCATCATGCCTCAACTCAATGTTCGTCAACCGAATGACCCGAAGGTCCCGAACACCTTTCAAGACATCATATCATATCCGACAGTTCCGCCACATTCATGCCACAACTGTATTCTTTCGCAACGAAGCCATCTTTTATGATCTCGTGCACGTAGGCACGTTTCGACACATTTATTATCTATCCTTCGCGTCGTGTACTTGTTGCATGCACCGAAGCCGTATTTCGATGTTCTATGCCTTAGTGTTCAATGTTTGTGGCTTGCACGCTAGGGCGCTCACCTATTGCCTTTTAATGTTCTAGCCTTTCTAACTCGTGCGCAAAGGCACGAAATGGCTCATGCACAAAGGCACTCGTCGAATACAGTTGCCCATGTTCTTGTGGCTTGCACACCGAGGCGCTCACCTTTGTGATATCCAATGTTCCATAGCGACTCGTGTATTTGATGTACGTTTTATTTCAATTATTCTAACTAGTGTTCGACACACACTACGATTTCTCTTCCAATCGGACCACGCTCGTGGCATCGATAGGTTAACTTAGCATACAATGATATATTCTGACTTAGGCATGAAGGAGTAAAAGAAGAGTCAATCCTCCTACCTTGAGTCGATACGCCTTATCGTTTCGTCGAGCCGATGCTGCTCGATTTCTTAACTTCATTGTACGGCCAACTCTCCTAAATTATCCATTCGAGCACTTCGTACTTCATTGAATTATACGTTCGATTTGGCTTATCGTGCCAACGCCTCAGTCCGTCGCAAGGCGACAATTTGGTTTCGCGGCTCCCTTACTGAATAAGACAAAATATCGACCTCTAATATTTTAGCATAAACATATAGCCTGCACATGAAACCAACTAAAATCAATACCTGCATCGATTCGGACTTGCACCTTGGTCGATTCGATTTCTTAGAATCTTCGAGCCGTCTCAACGTACTTATCCTTCAGGGCAATGCGGTGCTTCGCATCGATTCAACTCAATGCATTCTTTGGGACAATGCAACTCTTCTCATCGACTTAGTTCGATGCATTACTCGGGACAATGTAACTCTCGTATCGATTCGCATAGATACATTTTATTCGGTCAACGTGACTCTGTAACGCCCCAGTCCTAAAATACGTAGGACTAGGAACGTAGACATGCCCGCTGTATATACGAAGTACACTCCAATATATAGAAACCTCGTATGAATACATAAGCTGTAAAATGCAGTAGAACCATAACTAATCTCATCCATACAAAATAAAAGAATAAAAGATATCATATAATCAACTATGAATTATCTTGGTACAATATGTTGGACCGAGACAAATCTACTACCAACATGTAAAGGAAAAATACATGAGAAAAGAAATGAGTTTTTGGTGAGCGAAGCGAAGACGATCCAAGTGCAATCATCCTCGAAGAAATAGCGATAATCACGACTAGAGCTAAAGCACATGCGAAAGACAAGAGCACACACCTGGCGAGATAACCAGATCCTCAGAGGGACGTAACATGACACATAATATCATGCCATATAAACTGAATAAATATTTTTCAAATAAATAAGTCAATTGAATTATAACATGGTCCAATACACACCTATTAAACTAGCGTACCATCCCCCCAACCAAACAAGGACAGGAGATGGTAAAGTAATTCACGATGACGTATCTTTCCATGCTATGAATCCAATATGGTATTCGGACCCCAACAAGGTTCAATACCTTCTCATCGAAGTAGTAAGTCACACCTACAACCAAACAAGGACAAGATGTGACAAACTAATTCGTGATAAGTTATTGTTCCAAGCCACGGTCAGATACAAGTACCCAAACCAAAAGTACTCATACCTAACAGATAAGGTAGCCTAACCGTTCTAAGTGAATGCAGTTTTAAGAACAGTTCATGGTCGCATGACTACCGGGTCAAGTCAAGAAAATACCAATGTAGTACAGTACCTCAGTAGCGAGTCACAACACCATATACTATTCCTCAGTATCGAGTGAGTCTATAGCATATAGTCTACCTATCGTTCCTCAGTAGCGAGCGAGTCTACGATAGATAGGGAGGTAGTCAACTTCCAATCATGTTCTCTCCATCCAATGCCAACTCATAGCTGCTAAGTCTTCTAGCATGCAATTCTATTAGCAGTTATTTCCTAACGCACGGCTTATACGTACTGGTGGTCAGCCAATCATGCATGTCCGAGTCCTATATGTGACTCACAACAACGTGGTATAAATGTGTCAAGGCCTATAAATGCAACACACAAAGATGGTCCCTTAACTCTAAGTTTAATGTGTAAGAAAAATAATACATAGCATGAAATATAACTGAACAGTAAGTTCTAACAGTTTATGCCATGTATCACAGTTTATTTTGCATAAAGAAAATAATAAATAATGCATGAAATGTGAGCTAAATAAATAAACAACAAATGGTAAGCTGTCTTGCCTGGTAGGACGTCTGGTGTACTACAATGATCAAGGTGGCAGGAACTGCTACTTCGGTGTAATAACTATGCAGGGTGACTACTGATAGTGGCACGGACGGTTCCATTGGGTCTAGAAGGGTCGAATTAGTTAGGGTGGACATAAGGTAGTATAGAATTGGTAAAGGAATAGGAAAGATGGGCTGAATCACGAGGTGGAGAAAAACCGTAGGAAGTCAACTAATATATTTTGTTTTAGAAAATATTTTTATAATACTTGAAATATAATTTATTAGTCTTTCAATTAAATACTCAAAATCGAAAGTCATTTTTAAGGCAAAAATTTTAAGTTTGTCAAAATAAGTTTTAGTAGGAAACTACATATTTTTATTAGCCAAAATAAATAAACTAGAATTTAATAGTATGATTTGGTGACTACTTTTATTGACTAATATAACTTATAAAATCTAAAAAGAAAATAATAGATAAATTAGGACTAAAAATAGATTTTGTCAAAGTAATATTTTTGGTAAATCTACCCTTTAAAATAGTTGGAAAAATAATATTTTTACAAAATCCTAAAATAATAATATTAGCCATTAATAATCTTAATAGTATCATAATAAAGATAATAGATCAATAACATTATTTTTAATAATAAATTATCATTAATAATCACCAGCCGAATATACTGGGAGCAAGCCAAGAAATTAAGTAATCAAATAATAATGATAATAATAATAATAACAATTTTGAGTAATATTAATGGTGTACATATAATTACAGAATAGGAAATAGTAGATTATAATAATAATGATGATAATGATAATAATAATAACCTTAGTAATAATAATAACTAACAAAAAAAGTAAAATAAAATAAAAATAAAAATAAAAAAAATTGTGGTTCCTCTTTCGAGGAGAACAACTTCCAGCAGAAAAAAACAAAAAATATGGAGAGAGAAGAGATTTATGAGAGGGAGAATGATAGAACGAGAGGGAGAGAGAGAGCGGAGAGAGCGGATTTGAAGGGAGCGAGGAGGAGGAACGGGGAGATCGGAGGAGTTGGGTGTGAGAGAGGGGTCAGGAAAAGTCGTCGGCGCAGAGGTTTTGGCATAGTGCGACGGCGGACAGGACGCGGGGTGGTGCCGCACGGAGTGAGGGTGAGCGCGAGGAGGAAGGAGACGGAGAAGGAAGAAGGGCGCTGGGTCGGCGCGCGCTCGTCGGCGGTCAAGGCAGTCGGAGGCACGCGGGGAGATCTGCGCACGCGCGGCGGCGGCTCCAGGCTGCCGGAGCTGTCCTGCTTGGCCGTGGAAGAACGATGCGACTCGCGGTGGAGGGCGCCGGCGGCGAGCGAAGGTGAGTAGTGTTGGTCGTGGTTTTATTTATTTGTTTATTTGGGAATTTTAGGTGGCTGACGGTGGTGGTGAGATGGCCGAATTTTGTGGCGGTGGTGGTTGCGATGTGGTCGAGTGGCTGGTAGGGGTGTGAGGTTTGGTTTTAGGTGTTAGCCAGGAAGAAGATGGCCGGAGACGGAGGTTGGCTGGGGTTCCGGCGAGGGTTGGCCGCAGTGTCGGGTCATGACATTGGGGTTACAGTGGCAGAGGTAATGTAGGAGGTGGTATCGGGCTGGTTTGACAAGGATAAGGAGGTCGATGGAGAGACAGGGTCACGACGAGGTGGTGTGGTTTGATGGCCGATGGAGGCGGCCGAGTCGGGGACAGGGATGGGGGCCAGCGAGGGCTAAGAGAGAAGCCGGAGAAAGTCTGGCGAGGCGGTTTGATGGTTGTGGCTGGATCGACTTGGTAGGACTACGCGAAAGAGATTAGGGTTTAGAATTAGAGGATTGGGTTTGCTGTGTCAAAATCGTGTCCAACATGTGGACACGAAGAAGGTGAAATGTATATGTAAATAAAATAGTGAAAAGGAAAAAAAAATAGTGGCACAGAAAAGATGCACAAACTTGGGTTGTAGAATTTTGTAGATGTGAGGAATTTATGGAGGAGTACCTGCCTATTTATAGGATGCGAGAATTTTCAGTTGGATAAGGATTGGACCCAAATTATTATTTAAATTAAATTTGGGTTCAATCTCCATTAAATTTAAATTGTAGACAATATCCAAATATCTAAATCCTTATTCAAAATTTAAACAAAATTTATTTAATAAATCTTCCAACCGATAAAAAAAATAACTACTTTAAAAATTTAACATTTTTAAACATTCAAAAATATGCTATAATATAAATTTCGAAAATTACACTATTTATTTATAATTAAATTATTAAATAATTAGGAAATATGCACAAATAATTTTTACATAATTATGCTTTTCTAGTATACAAAAAAATTATTTATTATTAATAACTTTTAGAAATGAAGTAAAATAACAAACTTAGAAATAATAGCAAAATAATTATTATATCTATTATTTTGTAATAGAAAGCATTTTTCTAAAAATATGTACGCTCGCACATATTTCGTCGAGCAATTACGAAAAATGATATTTCGCGCGCGACGTACAATACGACTACGTGACGTACAATTATAAAAATTTAAATCAGTACCAAATATAATAATTAAAAAAAATATAGTAGAAATTTAGGGATTTTATATCCAACGCAACTTAAAAGAATTTCGTTCTCGAAATTAAGAATTAGGGGTGGGTGAGAAGGTCACATGGGTGTATCGGTAATGAATACGATCAAGTCACTGGATGAGGCAAAGAAAAACGATGTCCAATACAAACATGCATTAGAAAATCGCGATTTCAAATAATGACGAAAATAAATCATGGATATAGCTAACTAACGCCAAAAGGAAAATGATTAGGGTTAAAGTTTAATCGAGATAACGTGTAATAAAGAATAGCATGGTATCAAGAGAAATAAATTTTGGGAATTTAAAGATATGGTTCCTTGAGAGTAGGTTGATCAAGAGAGCGATTAGGTTCACGCCTAAATTAAGCGATTAGAAGGTCATGATAGTGAATATTGGGCCGAGAAGAAGGACGAATAGTTTAAGATGAAGATATAGCAACATTGAGTGATAATGGTCATAATCGATAGAAAGGCTATAGGAGGTTCTAGTACAACGCTTTCGTCCTTCTAAAATAGGTGAAGGCGAAAGCAATAAGGAGTTCAAGGACGATATTATCAAATACGAATACGTGGTTCAAAGACGACCAAATTTTTTTTTAAAAAAAATTGTCAAGGCAGTCGTAGATGGGATTCTAAAGGCCAAGTTTAATTACATCACATCGACGTAAATTGATATATGAAAAAGGCGAACCAAAGTGCACTTGGTTGATCAGACCATTATGCACCGGTTCTAATTAGACAATATGTTAGTGAGCGCCGCTCAATATCATATGCCTTGATCAAGCTCGATAAAGAATTAGCTTGCAAATACTATGCTATATTAGCATCATTAGTCTAGATAGTAGAATATATGCACGATGGTAGATAAAATAAAAAAAATATGAATAGTCTAAGAGTCATAAGGATCTAAGTCTTGTTTATTCCTATACCATCATTCTACAGTTTTATTGACCAAGGCTTGGTTGACCAAATGGGTTAAATTTCTCTAGTCTCTATGGTCTAGATAATATTATTTGTATTCCCTTAATGGTCAAGGATGTGTCAGGTCGTGGGGTATTCTACCCAACTTAAAGAATTAAGCTAAGGGTGTTTGGGACATCTAACTAGTAGGGTCAATCTCTAGCAAGAACGAAGAAAGATAAGAATTTTGATAGAAGGAATCAAGCGAGATGTAATCGATGAGTCGAACGGTAGATCGAATATGGAATTGAGGAAAGAGGTCAAATATGTGGATGAGATCCTAGACTTCTAATCCTATTCGCAGGCTTGCTTGGTACGGTAAAGTAACCAAACAATTTATCTTGACCTGCATGGGCCACCACAAATATGTAACGTCCCAGTTCCAAAATACGTAGGACTAGGAACATAGACATGCCAGCTGTATACATACGAAGTACACTCCAATATATGGAAAACTCGTATGAATACATAAGCTGTAAAATGCAGTAGAACCATAACTAATCTCATCCACACAAAATAAAAGAATAAAAGATATCATATAATCAACTATGAATTGTCTTGGTACAATATGTTGGGCGGAGACAAATCTACTACCAACAAGTAAAGGAAAAATACATGAGAAAAGAAATAAGTTTTTAGTGAGCGAAGCGAAGACGATCCAAGTACAATCATCCTCGAAGAAATAGCGATGATCACGGCTAGAGCTAAAGCACCTGCGAAAGACAAGAGCACACACCTGGCGAGATAACCAGGTCCTCAGAGGGACGTAACAAGACACATAATATCATGCCATATAAACTGAATAAATATTGCTCAAATAAATAAGTCAATTGAATTATAACATGGTCCAATACACACCTATTGAACTAGCGTACCATCCCCCCAACCAAAAAAGGACAGAAGATGGTAAACTAATTCACGATGACGTATCTTTCTATGCTATGAATCCAATATGGTATCCGGACCCCAACAAGGTTCAATACCTTCTCATCAAAGTAGTAAGTCACACCTACAACCAAACAAGGACAAGATGTGACGAACTAATCCACGACAAGTTATTGTTCCAAGCCACGGTCAGATACAAGTATCCAAACCAAAAGTACTCATACCTAACGGATAAGGTAGCCTAACCGTTCTAAGTGAATGCAGTTTTAAGAACAGTTCATGGTCGCATGACTACCGGGTCAAGTCAAGGAAATACCAATGTAGTACAGTACCTCAGTAGCGAGTCACAACACCATATACTATTCCTCAGTATCGAGCGAGTCTATAGCATATAGTCTACCTATCGTTCCTCAGTAGCGAGCGAGTCTATGATAGATAGGGTGGTAGTCAACTTCCAATCATGTTCTCCCCGCCCAATGCCAACTCATAACTGCTAAGTCTTCTAGCATGTAATTCTATTAGCAGTTATTTCCTAACGCACGGCTTATACGTACTAGTGGCCAGCCAATCACGCATGTCCGAGTCCTATATGTGACTCACAATAACGTAGTATAAATGTGTCAAGGCCTATGAATGCAACACACAAAGGTGGTCCCTTAACTCTAAGTTTAATGTGTAAGAAAAATAATACATAGCAGGAAATATAACTGAACAGTAAGTTCTAACAGTTTATGCCATGTATCACAGTTTATTTTGTATAAAGAAAATAATAAATAATGCATAAAATGAGCTAAATAAATAAACAGCAAATGGCAACGTGTCTTGCCTGGTAGGACGCCTGGTGTACTACAATGATCAAGGTGGCACGAACTACTACTTTAGTGTAATAACTATGCAGGGTGACTACTGATAGTGGCACGGACGGTTCCATTGGGTCCAGAAGGGTCAAATTAGTTAGGGTGGACATAAGGTAGTATTGAATTGGTAAATGAATAGGAAAGATGGACTGAATCACGAGGTAGAGAAAAACCGTAGGAAGTCAACTAATATATTTGGTTTTAGAAAATATTTTTATAATACTTGAAATATAATTTATTAGTCTTTCAATTAAATACTCAAAATCGAAAGTCGTTTTTAAGGCAAAAATTTTAAGTTTGTCAAAATAAGTTTTAGTAGGAAACTACATATTTTTATTAGCCAAAATAAATAAACTAGAATTTTATAGTATAATTTGGTGACTACTTTTATTGACTAATATAACTTATAAAATCTAAATAGAAAACAATAGATAAATCAGGGCTAAAAATAGATTTTGTCAAAGTAATATTTTTGGTAAATCTACCCTTTAAAATAGTTGGAAAAATAATATTTTTACAAAATCCAAAAATAATAATATTAGCCATTAATAATCTTAATAGTATCATAATAAAGATAATAGATCAATAATATTATTTTTAATAATAAATTATCATTAATAATCACCAGCCGAATATACTGGAAGAAAGCCAAGAAATTAAGTAATCAAATAATAATGATAATAATAATAATAACAATTTTGAGTAATATTAATGGTGTACATATAATTACAGAATAGGAAATAGTAGATTATAATAATAATGATGATAATGATAATAATAATAACCTTAGTAATAATAATAATTAACAAAAAAGTAAAATAAAATAAAAATAAGAAATAAAAAAAACTGTGGTTTCACTTTCGAGGAGAACAACTTCCAGCAGAAAAAAACAAAACATATAGGAAGAGATGAGATTAGTGAGAGGGAGAATGGGAGAACGAGAGGGAGAGAGAAAGCGGAGTTGAAGGGAGCAAGGAGGAGGAACGGAGAGATCGGAGGACTTGGGTGTGAGAGAGGGGTCAGGAAAAGTCGCCGGCACGGAGATTTCGACGTAGTACGGCGACGGAGAGGACGCGGGGCAGCGCCGCACGGAGTGAGGGTGAGCGCGAGGAGGATGGAGATGGAGATGGAGAAGGAGGAAGGGCGCTGGGTCGGCACGCGCTCGCCGGCGGTCAAGGCGGTCGGAGGCACGCGGGGAGATCTGCGCACGCACGGCGGTGGCTCCAGGCTGCCGGAGCTGTCCTGTTTGGCCGTAGGAGAACGGTGCGATTCGCGGTGGAGGGCGCCGGCGGCGAGCGGAGGTGAGTGGTGGTGGTCGTGGTTTTATTTATTTGTTATTTGGGGATTTTGGGTGGCTGACGGTGGTGGTGAGATGGCCGAATTTTATGGCGGTGGTGGTTGCGATGTGGTCGAGTGGCTGGTAGGGGTGTGTGGTTTGGTTTTAGGTGTTGGCCAGGAAGAAGATGGCCGGAGACGGAGGTTGGCTGGGGTTCCGGCGAGGGTTGGCCGCGGTGTCAGGTCACGGTATTGGGGTTACAGTAGCAGAGGTGATGTAGGAGGTGGTGTCGGGCTGGTTTGACAAGGATAAGGAGGTCGGTGGAGAGACAGTGACACGACGAAGTGGTATGGTTTGATGGCCGATGGAGGCGCCCGAGTCAGGGACCGGGATGGAGGCCAGCGAGGGCTAAGGGAGAAGCTGGAGAAAGTCTAAAGAGGCGGTTTGATGATTGTGGCTGGATCGACTTGGTAGGACTACGCGAAAGAGATTAGGGTTTAGAATTAGAGGATTGGGTTTGTTGTATCAAAATCGTGTCCGACATGTGGACACGAAGAAGGTGAAATGTATATGTAAATAAAATAGAAAGGAAAAAAATAGGGGCACGGACACGATGCACAAACTTGGGTTGAGAATTTTTGTGGATGTGAGGAATTTTGGAGGAGTACCTGCCTATTTATAGGATGTGGGAATTTCTAGTTGGATAAGGATTGGACCCAAATTATTACTTAAATTAAATTTGGATTCAATCTCCATTAAATTTAAATTGTAGACAATATCAAAAATATCTAAATCCTTATTCAAAATTTAAATAAAATTTATTTAATAAATCTTCCAACCGATAAAAAAATAACTAGTTTAAAAATTTAACATTTTTAAACATTCAAAAATATGATATAATATAAATTTTGAAAATTACACTATTTATTTATAATTAAATTATTAAATAATTACGAAATATGCACAAATAATTTTTACATAATTATGCTTTTCTAGTATACAAAAATATTATTTATTATTAATAACTTTTAGAAATGAAGTAAAATAACAAACTTAGAAATAATAGCAAAATAATTATTGTATCTATTATTTTGAAATAGAAAGCATTTTTCTAAAAATATGTACGCTCGCACATATTCGCACTCGTCGAGCAATTACGAAAAACGATATTTCGTGCGCGACGTACAATACGACTACGTGACGTACAATTATAAAAATTTAAATCAGTACCAAATTTAATAATAAAAAAATATAGTAGAAATTTAGGGATTTTACAGACTCGCTGAGCCAACGTCTCAGCGTAATACGCCGTACGGAGCGGGGCATTACATTACCCTTCACTTGATCACCCAAGGACGCTTTCCCTTTCTCCACATATGTTGCTTGTCTTAGGAGAAATATCGGTTGATCCCTCCCCCCAAAGATAGTCCTTCTCGCAATATTTGATTGCATTGTCGTACTACCAACCTCTGGCCTCATTGATGCCTTCGCTTCGGTAGGATGGTAAGGTAGAGATGAACCTCTTCCCCCAACTCCATATGGCCTAATGGTGTCTTCACCGCCCTCGAGTCCCTTAATGCGCCTCCGCCTAATTGAAAATATCCAAAGGCTCGCCCTCTTCTGCCATGGATGACGGTAGTCAAGCCGCCCCCATCTGCCATCTTCCCCTGCGTATCCTCTGCATGCTATGGGCCGCTCCACCTGTCGTGCCTCGATTCGTAGAGTCATTTATTCATATATTTATCACTTGGAATCGATCATCCTCGCTTGGGCGTGATACCGTACAAGTCATGTATTGCACTTGTACAAGGCACAGAGATATGTAACAATGTATTCTCTTTATTGATAATTGAAGAAAATTACAAGACTCGTATTGAAATACAATGCTTACAACATATCTCACTTCACATTAATAGCCAATTGAACAAATGCTAGAAGACTTACATTTGATACTTTGATACATTGGATTACAACTCGATATACCGACTTGGCTTACAACTCACTGGTACAACTGATTACAATATTTCATATATTATGCCTTTTATAAACCGAAGACATTATCTTGTATAATGAGAGCTTATGCATGCCCAACAAATCTTCGATGCTGCAGGACCAATCAAGCCAATCCTCGTATACAGAACTTCCCAAGCACGAACACCTGCCGATAAACGTGGGTCAGTACATCATCTATGTACTGGCGAGCAGAATCCAACCCACTCGCCTAAACTAACACTAACTGGTCAATTTTAGCAAGCATTTATTTGTATGATCTTTCTACTTGGGGCCTAACATCAGTTTATAGTTCTTGGGTAATATTCATAGTGAAGCATGTAAACTTGTTATTTCATTTCTTATGTAAAGGTATCAATGAAGCATACTTGAGTTAACATATATTGAACATGTTATAGTGATTCTCTTAGCAAGGCAATACATTAGCATATTGTATTCAGCATGTTAGGCAGATTCTCATTGAAAGAAAACAACACAACATCATTTTGTTTAGCATGTTAAGCAGGCAAGTTGAACCAACATATACAATATCACAATTATTTGATTTCTTACCGATAGCCGACTTCTCGTACATGTTTCAAATACATGTTAGCAGATATACTTACTCTGCCTGCACAAAAATATTCATTAGCGTGTATCCTGACTACATTGTCACTGGTGTTGTTAAACCATACGAACTCTTTTTATTTCCATATAGGACTTCAAGATAATGCGGTCAACATAGTAGGTGGCGAGCCTCTATGCCATCCCGTCATATTCGTGCTCCAAAAGCACTCATCATTATTTCCTCCTAGGTCGATTCAGTCCCGGCGCCCCGGTACCGTTCGAGGAAATTAAAACTCAAACCTCGTATACAAGTTGTCCATGACCATGCGAATGCGTGTTCGACTCAATTGTGAACATAATCGCAAGGTAAAGTATATTAAAGAAAGTAAAGGCATGTTGAATCATTAAGCCATATTCAATGACTTATTCATTTCATCATTACCATCATTTTATTTGGTGATCTCAACGATCACATGCTTTATCATTTCTCAGTCATTGCTTCATTGTAACGTTTCTCATATCGTTCCTTTTGACAAGGAATATAACATTCATTCATTTCATATGGACATTTATTCATTCTTTCATTGCTTATAAGGGCCATGCAATATTTTATATTCTTGCAACAGTTATACAGAGTGTACATGTTTCAAGTATTTCGTTCAATTCTCATAGCCAGTACATTGTCTATTCTATCCTTCACAAGGTTTCTCATTATTCAAGTGTTTTACTTGTTTCAGAAGCTTTAAGCATAAGGGGCATTATTAATTCATTTACAGGCATCAAGTCATATTAGCAATTCAAGTGTGATTCGTTCAGCAATTCCATATTCATGTGTCGTTCATTTCAATATTATGCAACATAAGCATCTCTATCGATTTAGCAGCTAAAGCATCACAATTATCCAGCATTCAAGTTATGGGGCATTAGAGACATATTCTTAGCACTTCAATATTCATTTTTATTAAGCATGAAAGAGTAAGGGGAGGAAGGACAATTCCACTCACTTGCATAAAATGGTCTTCTTATTCTGATTGCACACGTTCACACTAAGCGTAGCTCCACCAGCGAGCCACGTTCCAATACTTATTCCGTCTAGCCAGCTAAGAGAGACTGTATTAGTCTCAATTCTCCTAATTTCTAACCCAAGTCACGGTCCAACTTTCTGATCGCGTCCAACAAGCTAAATAAATGCCTCATACAGAGCAGAGCATTACATAACATATCACTCAGAAAAAGTTTTGTCCTCGAAACTTAAAAGAACAACTCTTTCTACTAATTCACTTAGTCACAACAAGTTACTCATTCAGCTTTAATTCAATATTCATTTCAGCATACTCGGCCATCTCAAAATTACTATCTAATTGTACCACTTAACTCATCAATGATTCAATCTGTCGTTCTCTTTTCCATAATATTTGTACTTCTCATTGATTCACCCACATTCTTCCAGCATTATTATTTTTGTTGCAGCCTACCACTTCGTTTGGATTCATACACATATATTAGGCGTCTCCAAAATATATGCATTCAGCCAAAGTCCGTGCTAGTGCGATTCAATAAGCTCCCTCTATAGTGTTATCTCTGTCGCAGCTATCACTTCGGTTGGATCCATACACATACTTTAGACGTCCCCAAAATATATGTACTTCAGCCAACTTCTATGTTAGTGCGATTCGATATGCCACGATTGTAACTCTTTTTCCCAAATTCGACTTAGCATCATTTCAATTGACTTATTACTTCACCACAATCGCTATCTTTCCAGCCACAACACTCAACATCAGGAACAATTCAGATAAGTTCCTTATCCAAGCATAATATTTCTAACAATCGAGCCAAAGGTCTAACTAGAGCCAACCATACTAAGAGTTCACAACCTGCAATCATATTCCTTTCCAAATCCAACTATATTTCTCACCGAGGCAATTCATCTTTTCAATCTGAAGTCACCCACTATCGATTACCCGAGCCAAGGGTACAATTCTATGCGACAGTCAAGGTTAACCCATCTACCCAACATTAGATACCGACCCAACTTTTCCGTCATGAACAGTCAATTCCATGTCATGGAATAATTCACTGCTCAACACATACAACTCAAGTTTCATCCCGCAATTCCGGTTCTCGCTTCGGTCGACATATTACTGCACAAGGTCAAACATATCTAAGGTTTATGTTAAAGCATATACTTACAGCATATACTTTCTTAGGTCATACTTATCACCATCTCTCGTTCAATACCAAAAGGTTATCCTACGGGTCGCCAACGATCACCCTATTATTCGGTTAAGTCTCTAAGGCTAGCTATATCGACAGTTAAACCTATTCACTTGGTGACTTTCCTAGAGTGGACGACTACTAGGGTTATACTAGTTTCTTATTTTTAGTGCCAACAAGCAACCGACAACTCTAAAGAACTCTACCCAAACCTATGGTTATCCACTCTATCTAAATAACTAATCGCCATTGCCGACTATGCCGACAATTGGTTATGCAGCCCACGGTCGCTAGGGTCAAGTCTATCTATCCAGGGTCATCCTCAAGGAACTAATTCCCACAGAGGCTCATTCTAGACTTACCCAATGATCGACTAAGATCGATCTAGCAACTTTATGGTCAATTTCCCAGTCCAACATACTATTCCCAACATTCTAATAATCCATCAAGTAAATTTCCAACGTTCCAATTTCTATTCCAATACCTTCGTACCAATACGGATCTATATGTCGAGGCTAACTCTTCAAGGGCCATCAATTCCAGTCTCAACAAAACTATAGAATCATACTATTCAATCTGTATAACAAAGTCATACCACTAAGTCATAAGCCAGCAATTTATATCCCAACTGACAGCTATCTATACATCACATCATCTACCGATACTATCCAACATATTTCGTGATTCTAAATCTCATTCATTTCTCAGCCATCAAAATCTCATACGGACATTCTTAAAATCTTATATCGCAAGGGTCGAGTAGTTCATTCCATTCAATCCGACAATTCATGTATCAATTAACCATTCTCTATGCAACACAAATATTTAGGGTTGCTACTTGTTACTTTTCTAGTACAATTCAATTCCTCAGCATATATGCACATATGCAACGACTATATATTTTACCAAGCTCAACTCAACTTTACTAATTCTATCCTTCGCCAATTAAGATGGGTTATAATCTTATCGCACCTCGTGGCTCGCTCGTCGGGCCACACCGCGACTCGTGGTTCGCCCTACGGGTAGTCTAGGTATAGGTCGACATGATTCGGGTCCTGGAATGTGTCTTCACTGCGTCGTGTGCGTGCACGATGTCCATTTCAGCAATAAAAATAACAGGCTGAATGCTCAGTGGCTAAGCGGTGCACGCACGATTTCTCCGCGCTCACTCAACGAAAAGCCGTGAAATTTTACAAACATGGGGGCAGAGGTTGCCCCCACGTGCTCAAGAAATTTCACACAAAAATATGGCCTGTGCATCGAGAAACAACGCACGGACAGCAGGGCACGCACGGCCTCGTACACGGGATCCGTGCACGTGCGTCCGTTACCCGAAACGCCGCTGATACGTTGTCAAAACCAAATCTGTCTTCACAAAAGTTTATCAAAATAATATTATCTAAACATCCATGAAGACAGAATCGAAAAACAACAACTTTCTATCCTAAGCGGCATTTCGTCGAACACGTGCCGTAAAGGACCGACACGTGTCCGATACTGCCATCAAACGAAGTCGAAATCCAACCAAATTTTGTGGGCAAGTCTAGGGCACCTATATGGATGCAAAAATGAAAGAATTTCTAGATTTACAATAGTAGATTAGGGTTTACCTATTGAGTGTCAAACACTCAATGAACGGGACTCCTTGGTTGTCGTGTCGGCCAATTTCCCACCAGTAAAAGCCTCTGCCTCCATGCTAGAAATGCTCCAGTAGATCCTTCTCTCCTCGATGAGCGCAACGGAGTTTGTTTGTGAAGAAACGAACTCCGGATGAAGGAAATAGGTGTTTTGGAGAGAGAGATCTATTAGGGTTTCCTTGTAGAGGCTACAGTTCTACAAATGAAGAGAAGGGGAGGGGGTTACTGCTATTGGGCGGCCAAGGGGGTCTCTATGGGTTAGGGTTTCACTTGGGCCAACTCTTTCTCAAGTAGAAATGAGCCAAGTCAAAAAGCTTAAAGGCTTACATGCAAAAAGGCTAAAATAAATCAATTAAAGCCTTAAAAATAATCTAATGCCTAAAATAAATTCTAAAAAATAAAAATAACAATTATAAGGCATGGTTAGGCCCATATACAATATCCACTAAGGTTAAACCGATTGCTAGCACAACACAAGTCAACATATCTAGAAAATCACAAAAAGGCCAAAATGGCTAAAAGACTAAAATCATCTAAACCACTCCAAAAATAGAGATTAAATCTAAATAAAATTTTAAAAACAAAACTGTAAATTTTAATTACATTATTAGGCTTCCATTGAAGGTTGACTAAGGTCAAACTACCAAGTCACCAGTCTACAATCAATCAAATCACACTGCAATCAATCTAATTAATAAATAGATAAAAATTAAAAATAAGAATCACAAAAATTGAAATAAATCACAATTACTAAAATACCCTTGAAATTGAAAAGTGAGTGTGACAAATCTACCCTCCTTAAAATAATTTCGTCCTCGAAATTAAAATGATCCTACTCCTTCTAGGTCAAATCTCCAACAATCATGGTCTTAAGAAAACTTATCTAAATCATGCAGTTGGAAAGATATCATACATGATTATGGCAGGTAATCAGTCTGGGGTCTCATCTAGCCACTATAGTCATACTAGATCAAAAGTAGTCATAAGGTATCAAGCATACAAACATTATGTTAGGGTATTGTAATCATCAAGATAGGATAATGTATAGGTCAAGAACTCACCTCTACCAGGTCTGGTAGCTGGAACTCTCTCCCGGAGGTATGCCTCGACTAGGGGCAAGTGTAGTAGGACAGTCTCGTATCTTATGTGCAGCTGATCGACAAAATAGGCATAATCCTAGTCTCTTCCTACTGTCCTTCCATATGTGCCCAAGCTTCTTGCAGAAAGTACAAGTAGGCACCCACTCAACTGGCCTCTGCTGGACAGGAATATGAACTAGATAGGTTGGTCTAGACTAAAAGCCTGGGTACTCCTAAGGCTCTGGGTATAAACTGCTCCTCCCTCTCTTAGGACTAGGCTCCTCCCTCGAATGCATGTAATCCCATAACAGTTGAAAACTGAGACTCTGCTCTCTCATAAGCTCGGCCTGAAGTCTCTGTACCTCATGCACATCTTGAAGGAGTTTGTAAATATGAGCCCCATCGGAAATAGCATGGGGTACCACTCCAGGAGGCAAAGGAAGGCCTTCAGTCTCCGGCTGAACTGCAGTCCTCTCCTGAAGGATAGGAGATGGAGGGAAATTCTCCGGTGATGATGCTAACACCTCCTGAGCAATAGAAGGGGAAGTACAATCTCGGTCTCTTCCGGAATTGCAGCTGTGCACTGGGGATAAACACTGGTCATGGGTGTCATTCTGTAAAAGATAAGGAAAATAAATAAATCATCAGGTTGTAAGGCAGTGTATCATGTAGGAACGAAATAGTAAAGCGTAATACTCTAGAGGGGGGGTGAATAGGGTTGGCAGCGGAATAATGCTAAATAAAAATGTTAGCAACACAATCACAGAATATTTATCACAACTGAAATAATGTAAAGGCAAAGTTAAGAGAGCAAACGCAAAGACAGCAATGTATACTGGTATCCCTCTGTTGAGGACTAATCCAGTCGATAGAACTCTTGCTACCAGTTGAATCCACTATTGAAAAAACCGCAAGTTTTCTTACGAAGTCCTTGCAACTTCTACAACGCGAGCTTTGATACGAAGAACTCGTCCAACTTCAAATGTGAAGAGGTATTCTTCAATCAAGCCTTCTGATTACAATCTCTCAGAAACTTCTAGACCGTACCGCACTAACAAATTGACTAGAGGATTGTAACTGGCTTGGGATCTGAAATTGTAAGCTCTAGAAAACTCTTTGGAAGACTGAAAGATTTAGATAGAGAGAAGATTGAAAGTGAATGAGTGAGTTGAAATGATCGAAATCCTTCTCTATTTATAGGAATTCCAAAGGCAGACTTCTATCAGAATTCGGGCAGAATTCGGGCAGAACTCGATGAGCAAATCTCGGTCAAATCCGCAACTGCAGGAGGACCAAGTTCCAGAGAATTCAAAAATCAAACGGCCACCAACCGAACTCTGGCCGAACTCTGGCCGAGTTCTGTCAGGGTTAGGTTAGGGTTTTTAAAAATAGGTTTTGGTGATTTTTGAAAACCTTTTTGAAAACTTTTTTATAAATATTTTGATAGGTCATTTTTAAAAACATTTTGAACAATTTTGGGGATAGCCTATTTGCCAGTATGACTCGGTGTACAACGTATTCCTAGACTCAAATAAAATAAAAATTATATTACATAGGAAATACAGACTCGAGTAGGCAAACAGATCTTCAGTCTTGAACGGAGTGGATAGCCAATCTTGCTTATGTCCAAGAAACCAAGATGTCCCAACTAGCTTTGTATATCCAGACAAAGTTTTATCAATTATTAAAATCAGGTTGACCATATGACCAATGGGCCAACAATCTCCCCCATTTTGATAATTGACAAACTATGAATGATATAACATTAAGCTTGTTCAAAAAGAATCAAAACGTGAAATTGTTCATGTCCTGTATTTAACTTAATAAAAATGTTAGATCTTTAATTTTCTCCCCCTTTGTCACTTAGCAAAATAATTGCACAAGAGAAGGCTCCCCCGCATTTAATGCAGTAGGCTCCCCCGCAATTAATGCATAAGGAACAAATAGTAAGAAAACATAATAAATAAAACATAAAGAGTAAATGTATATCATCACAGGCATGTAAAGTTTCTACAAAGTATCATCACATGCATGCTATTGTCGCTAAAGAATATTATAACAGGCATGCTATTGTTTCAAAAGAATAAAAGAAATCTCAGGCATGCTATTTCACAGGCAGTTAGTAATGAAGAAGCAGTATAAAGAGATAGTGCTACAACAAAGTGCTGAAAGAAACTGAAATAACATAAATGAAACACCATAAGCATGTCCATGAAGATAAAAGTACTGAAAGCATACTACAAAGTGCTGATAAATATCAAAAGTACTAAAAAAATACTGATAAAAAGATAGAAAACTTGGAATGTTGGAGCATTTCCAAGTATACAATAGAATGTCACTAAATAATCAAATCATATCTCCTCATCACTATCCTCATCATCATCATCAGCAGCTCGGCCAGCATGACCGGAAGGACCAACACCAGAGGTACCAACGCCAGAAGGATGAGTAGGGGCGCCAGCATAGAACTCACCAACGTAGTCACGAGGTGCACGATACCAGTCATAGGCGCTACCTGGCTGGAAGTAGGCATGGACAGCCTCATCCTCACAGCGGTAACCCGAAAAAGCTGGATCTCGAGGGATGGATGCAGCAGAGTGACCAGTCTGGGCAAAACGCAGATCGGCCAAGGAGTTTGCCATCGCCTGGTAACGGGTGACATTGCAGAACTCACGCTCGCGAGCCATGTCCGTCAACGAGACGTGCAAAGCAGATAAGTGCTGATGTATGCCCTCAAATGTCATGGCATACTGATGAGATGGTGGAGAAGGTGCAGTAGGAGGAGCAATAGGTGGAGCAGAAGCAGTCCGGCTGCGACGAGATAGCTGAAGCAACTTGGGCTCAGAGTCCTGAGTACAAGTCGATAGATCGATATCAAATCGCTGAAAGATACGAGGGAGAATCATTGCGTAAGAGAGATTTCGATCTCTAGCACGACATCGTCCCATCATCTGAATGATCGTCTTAGGGATAAAAAAAGGAATCCCCTTAAGAATATGGTACATGGCGGACAGCTCAAGTGAGGTCACATCATCTTTAGAAGTAGATTTGGAAAGGATAGTAGAGTAGATGATGCGGTGCAGTTCATAGTTAAACAAGTTCAGGTTGTCAGCCTTGAACTTTCCAGAGCGTACTCTGTCAGGAGCACAGAGTTCCGCTTTGAAACTAGTGAGTGTCGTGCCTTCGGGAAACTCGAATTTCGTGATATCACTAACGGTTCACCTTCATTGGGAATACCAAGAATCTTCGCTAGGAGGACATCATCGAACTCGATGTCGACGCCTCCAACATGTGTGCTCACAACAAAAGTGTTAACTACGAGATTGCAGTAGAATAAACGAATGGCATTAGCAGCTATTGGGAAGCACAGTTTAACAAATAGGTGTAACCCTAATGCCTCAAAGAAGTGACGGTGATCGAGAAATACCGTCCATTTGATCGGAGCGCCGCCACATATGGATCGGATGGAAAAATCATCGTACCATAATAGAGCTTGATCGAGGGTTTGAAAGAAAAACCCATCGAAAGTGCCATCGCTCATTTGGATCGGTGAAAACAGTGAATCCGTGTGAGGATTCGAAGACGTCCCTTCCTCACTAGGAGTGGTCTTCTTCCTCTTAGATGGATTAAATCTAGGTGCCATTGGAATAAAAAGCACTAATAGAAAGGTGGAGAGAGAGGGAGTTATACCTCACAAAAATTGGATATATTGTAGAGAATGTCGATCTCCGCACGATTCTAAATTTTGGACAGATTTCACCAAGTAGATTGGAAGAAAAGGATTGGTGAACAAGCTAGGGTTTGAAGATTCGGGCGGCTGCTGCTGCTGTTGTAATTAGTTTGGAAGCAATGAAAAAGAAAAAGCTCTCGGGTTCTGGATATATACACAGATACCCTTAACCGAACTCGGGCCGAATTCGGTCAGAGCTCTGGCCGAATTCGCCTAGGGTTCTTCAAAGTTGATTTTTGCCACTTCTTTTTCATTGTCTCATTTCAAATATTTAATTCAAAGATTAGTTATTTTAGCCTTCAAATAACATAATTAATAATATTTTATGAATTAAATGTCGTTACACAGCGACTGTCTCAGATTAGCTGTAGGAGTACTGTCCCAGCTGGCGGAGGTTCACCGAAGAACTCTTAAATACCGCTTCGCTTCAACCGTAGTTGTGGTGACAGACATACTCTTTATTGGCTTGTCTCTAACACAGTTTTTGTGTATTGAGATATAATCATAAAACAAAATCAATTAATATTGTTGACGTCCAAAATTCTTAATTCTCGACGTAAATAATTGAAACGATCTTCCGCTAGAGGTTTAGTGAAGATGTCAGCTAATTAATTTTCAGTGTCTATGTACACAAGGTTTATATCTCCATTTTGATGATGATCTCTAAGAAAATGATGTCGAATCTCGATATGTTTAGTACGAGAGTGACATACTGGATTCTTAGTCAAATTAATAGTGCTCGTGTTATCACAGAAAATGGGAATATGTGTGTAAAATAAATCATAGTCTTCTAAGGTTTGTTTCATCCACAAAATCTGAGTGCAACAACGTCCTGCGGCGATGTACTCAGCCTCTGTTGTTGATAGGGCTACAAAATTTTGCTTTTTACTAAACCAAGAGACTAAAGCTTTGCCTAAGAAATGACATGTGCCACTTGTACTTTTTCTATCAACTTTGCATCCAGTAAAATCTGCATCTGAATAACCAATAAGGTCAAAGGACTTAGTTTTGGGATACCACAAGCCAACAGAAGAAGTGCCTTTAAGGTATCGGAAGATACGCTTAACTGCGGACAGATGTGATTCCTTTGGGTTAGCTTGAAAACGTGCACACAGGCAAACACTAAACATTATATCTGGACGACTAGCAGTTAGATAAAGTAAACTACCAATCATACCTCGATACTTACGTGTGTCGACTGGCTTGCCTTGTTCATCTGAATCAAGCTTTGTTGAAGTTGCCATCGGAGTGCCAATAGGTTTGACATTGTCCAGATCGAACTTCTTTAGCAAGTCTTTTGTGTACTTGGCTTGATTTATGAATGTCCCATTATCAGTTTGTTTGATTTGCAGTCTGAAAAAGAATTTCAGCTCTTCCATCATGCTCATCTCAAACTCATTCTGCATACACTTAGAAAATTCTTGACAAAGAGATTCATCAGTGGATCCAAATATGATATCATCAACATAGATTTGAATTAAAAGCAGCTTGCCATTAAAAGATTTAATAAATAGTGTAGTGTCAACCTTTCCTTTTGAAAAACTGTTGTCAAGTAAAAAAGAGCTTAGACGATCATACCAAGCACGAGGGGCTTGTTTCAAACCGTATAAGGCTTTCTTCAACTTGAAAACATGGTCAGGATTTTTGAAATCCGTAAAACCCGGAGGTTGTGCTACAAAAACTTCTTCTTTTATAAAGCCATTTAGAAAAGCACTCTTGACATCCATTTGAAAAAGTTTGAAATCATGAAAACATGCAAATGCACATAACATGCGAATGGATTCTAATCTCGCAACTGGGACATAAATCTCATCGTAGTCGATACCTTCTTCTTGATTGTATCCTTGAGCTACGAGTCGAGCCTTATTACGAGTCACTAAACCATTCTCATTCAGTTTGTTTCGGAATACCCAACGGGTGCCAATGACCGGATGATCAACAGGCCTGGGAACAAGTTCCCAAACATGATTCCGTTCAAATTGGTTTAATTTCTCTTGCATAGCATCTATCCAAAAACTATCACTACATGCTTCATCAATGGTTTTGGGTTCTAGCTGTGAAATAAATGCAATACTAGAAACAATATCTCTACAGGATGTACGAGTACTTACTTCCTTGGTAATATCACCAATTACCAAACCCCTTTGGATGATTTGCTGAAAATTTCAACCTTTTTGCTTCATTCTGAAGGTAGCTGGTTCCTGGATCTTCTCTAGGGGGTTCAGCTAGTGCAGAGCTTGGTTGAGAATCAGATGGAGTTGAGCTTGGTACAGGTGTATCTTCGTCATTGTCATCAATCGTCATTTGATTTAATTTATCAAAGGTGACATTGATTGACTCTTCGATAATCATGGTACGTTTGTTGAAGACTCTGTATCCTTTGCTCTTGGCCGTATAACCTAAAAATATACCTTCATCGGCCTTTTCATCAAATTTTCCCAAATTGTCTTTTGTGTTAAGAATAAAACATTTACAACCAAAAATTCTAAAGTATAAAACTGAAGGAATTCTATCAAACCATAACTCAAATGGAGTCTTCTTCGATTTGGGTCGAATTAGAACTCTATTGAGAACAAAGCAAGCTGTGTTGACAGCTTCAGCCCAGAAATATTTGGGTAGACTAAACTGGTTTAACATTACTCTGGCCATTTTGGTTAGAGTTCTGTTCTTACGTTCCACAACTCCATTTTGTTGTGGAGTCCTAGGGCAGGAGAACTCATGAATAAAACCGTGTGTGTCACAAAATTGCTCAAAATCAGCATTCTCGAATTCGCCACCATGATCGCTTCTTATGCGAGTGATCATGTAACCTTTTTTATTCTGTACTTTCTTACAAAAGGCGACAAATTCGGATAATGCATCATTCTTGCGTGTCAAGAAATATACCCACGTGTATCTAGAGAAATCATCTACAATTACGAAAGCATAAAGTTTACCTCCGAGGCTAACAACTCTGCTAGGACCAAATAAGTCCATATGAAGCAATTGTAGAGGTCTAGTAGTACATACTGCGTTTACAGACTTGAATGTGGATCTGGTAGCTTTGTTCCTTTCACATTGACTGCATACCAAATCCTTCTTGAATGTAATGTCCGGTAAACCGCGTACTAGCTTCTTTGTGGATAATCTTGATATTGTATCCATATTAGCGTGACCGAGTCTCATATGCCACAGATGACTCTCATCACTCTTGGCCATTAAGCATCTACCTGAAATGTTAGTTTCTTCTAACAAATAGAAAACATATATATTGTCTTCCCTGATACCTTCAAAGATAGTACTACCAGTTGAGCTATCAACTATAGTATATTTGTCTTTGCCAAAGTTGATGCCATAACCATGATCAGCTAGATGACTTATGCTGAGTAGGTTATGTTTCAACTCGGTAACCAGACAGACATCCTTAATTACAGGATAGGGAGACTTACCAACATCACCGATACCAATAATATACCCTTTCAAATTATTACCGAAGGAGACATAGCCTTCCTTCTTTTTCTTCGACAGTGTTGCAAATAGGGTAGCGTCACCGGTCATATGCCGTGAGCAACCGCTGTCGAGGATCCATTTGCTTCTAGCATGTGAAGGGTGTTCCACCTACAAAACAGTTTGCAGATGAAACCTTTGGTACCCATTTCTTGTAGGGTCCTGAATTGTTAGCTTTAGGTATCCAAGCATAAACATTTAGATCTACAAGCTTTCTCATTCTACATGCAGATGATATATGACCAATGAGGCCACAGTAATGACATTGTGCATGTCGAGTGTTGAAAGCTGAGTGGTGTTCATGGTTGGTAGGTTTGGGTTTTCTAGTATAGAAGAAAGCATACCTATAATCTTGTTTGGGCTTGACCTTTTGGGGTAACGGTTTGATAGGGTTAGGTCTGACAGTGTTTGGCTTGGAAATGTTCCGATTTCTCGGTAAGTGACACGTGTTAGGATAGGAAGCAGCAAGCTCAGGCTGTTTTCCTAACCTAATTTCCAACCTTTTGGAAGTGTCATATAACTTAGTATAATCAGAAGTGAGTGATTCCATTCTGATTTGTGCAGATTGAAGACTTTTCTTTTCTTTAGAAAGATCTTCTCTCAATTGGTCTATAATCTTGTCTTTTTCTTCAGATGACTTGGTAGTCTCGTGTAATAAGAGCTTTATTGAAGAAAGCTCACCAGACTCACTAACATTATTTCTAACCTCAGCTAGTAGGTCGGTAAGTCTACCTATTTCTCCTTTGTACTCTTTGAGTACCTTCTTAGCGGTCTGATATTTACTACGCAGTTTCCTGTAGTCAAGCATCAGGTCACTGAAGGCATCTCCTAATTGCTCAAAGGTGAAGTCATCATATGTTTCTACAGGTTCAGTAGGTACCTGATCGATTGCCATGAAGCAGATGTTTGCAGCGTCCTCTGAATGTTCATCTTCTGAGTCGCTGGCTTCACTCTCATGCCATATGCTGGTGTTGGCATATCTCCGAGAAGTTGATCTTTTTAGGTTCCCTTTTTCATACCTGTTGTTCTTCTTGCTCGATGATGAGTTGGTGGGACAATCCTTCTTCATATGTCCCTTCTTCTTGCAGCCATAGCAGACAGCATCTTTTTGGTACCAGTTGTTGCTGTTGTTCTCTTTGACTCTCTTCTCATGTCTCATGAATCTTTTGAACTTCCTTGCTAGGAGAGCTTGATCTTCAGCGTCAGATCCACTGCTGTCTGAGTCATCTTCAGCAGCTTTTCTGTGCTGAGCCTTGAGGGCGATAGTCTTCTCCTTTGGTGCAGGCTCTTCAAAATCTTGTAGCTCCAGTTCATGAGTGAGTAGCTTACCCATGAGTACTTCAAGGGACATAGTTGTGAGGTCGTTCCCTTCAATGATTGCAGTAGCCTTTGGAATCCAGTTCTTGGTAAGAGCTCACAGGAGTTTGCGAATCTTTTCATGGTTACTGTAATCTTTGTCTAGGGAGGACAAAGGATTTACAATATCCATGAATCTCTCGAACATTTGTGTGACTGTTTCGTTGGGCTTCATTTTGAACGCCTCGTACTCTTGAGTAAGTCTGCTGACTTTAGATTCCTTGACTTGAGTCGTGCCTTCATGTGTGACTTCGAGTAGCTTCCATACTTCATTACCCGTTGTGCAGATAGACACCCTGTTAAATTCAGTTCTGTCTAAAGCACAAAAGAGAGCATTAATGGCACGTGCGTCAAGACTGGCCCTTTTTTTTTCTTCCTCTGAATATCTGCTATGGGGTTTTTCAACTAAAACTCCATCAACATTTATATGAGGTGGCTTTTGATAGCCATCAAGAACAATGGACCATAAATCAAAATCAAGAGATTTCAAGAAGAAACTCATCCGTGTTTTCCAATAAGTATAATTTGTACCATCAAACAGTGGGGGTCTGTTTGTGGCCTGGCCTTCACTTATGAATTTCACAGTAGCCATGTGATGTGCTGTGATCTAATAAATAATGAATAAATAATAGCACTGTTACCTCGCTTTACCTGTAACACCCGCTCTGATACCAATTGTAGGAACGAAATAGTAAAGCGTAATACTCTAGAGGGGGGGTAAATAGAGTTGGCAGCGGAATAATGCTAAATAAAAATGTTAGCAACACAATCACAGAATATTAATCACAACTGAAATAATGTAAAGGCAAAGTTAAGAGAGCAAACGCAAAGACAGCGATGTATACTGGTATCCCTCTGTTGAGGACTAATCCAGTCGATAGAACTCTTGCTACCAGTTGAATCCACTATTGAAAAAATCGTAAGTTTTCTTACGAAGTCCTTGCAACTTCTACAATGCGAGCTTTGATACGAAAAACTCGTCCAACTTCAAATGTGAAGAGGTATTCTTCAATCAAGCCTTCTGATTACAATCTCTCAGAAACTTTTAGACCGTACCGTACTGGCAAATTGACTAGAGGATTGTAACTGGCTTGGGATCTGAAATTGTAAGCTCTAGAAAACTCTTTGGAAGACTGAAAGCTTTAGATAGAGAGAAGATTGAAAGTGAATGAGTGAGTTGAAATGATCGAAATCCTTCTCTATTTATAGGATTTCCAAAGGCAGACTTCTGTCAGAATTCGGGCAGAACTCGATGAGCAAATCTCGGTCAAATCCGCAACTGCAGGAGGACCAAGTTCCAGAGAATTCAAAATCCAAACGGCCACCAACCGAACTCTGGCCGAGTTCTGTCAGGGTTAGGTTAGGGTTTTTAAAAATAGGTTTTGGTGATTTTTGAAAACCTTTTTGAAAACCTTTTTATAAACATTTTGATAGGTCATTTTTAAAAACATTTTGAACTATTTTGGGGATAGCCTATTTGCCAGTATGACTCGGTGTACAATGTATTCCTAGACTCAAATAAAATGAAAATTACATTGCATAGGAAATACAGACTCGAGTAGGCAAACAGATCTTTAGTCTTGAACGGAGTGGATAGCCAATCTTGCTTATGTCCAAGAAACCAAGATGTCCCAACTAGCTTTGTATATCCAGACAGAGTTTTATCAATTATTAAAATCAGGTTGACCATATGACCAATGGGCCAACATATCATCCTACACAAATACTGGTGATAAAAAAACAACTGAAATTAACCATAAAGCGTAAATATTCTAAAGAAGATCAAAATCGAAAGTTTAAAGCACGACTGTCAATAACACTGAAATCCAAGCACACTATATATATATCTATAAGAAATTTTAGTCTCGATATGATCTAAGTTGATCAAATCCAGGATGAATCGAGGTTTGGGCAAGATGGAGAACAAGGTCATTGAAGTCTGGGCACGAGTATCCAAGACTTGAAATCCATGTCACATTTGAATTAATTTAATTGAATAAGGTTCCATATATTGGATGATAAGGAGAATGACCAATTCGACTGGTCGCGATCAAGGGTTTAGAATTCAACGCTATTAAAATCCTAAAGGATACTGCGAGGATGTAGAAATAAGTCAATTTCCTCCTTTTGATAAGGAAACTAAATGTGATACCCTGGGTTGACCTATTAAGTACAGTACCTTGTCTTTCTGAAATATGTGAAAGATAAAAGCAAAAAGAGTTCAAAGACGATGCTATTGAGTACAATATATGGTTCATAGATGACGAAAATAATTCAAGAAGAATTGCCAAAACTGTCGTGGATGAGTCTCTAGGGCAAGTTTAACTATGCCTCTATCCACGTAGAGTAATATATGAAAGCGAACCAAAGTGCAATAGGTTGATCAGACCATCATACACCGGTTCTGATTAGACAATATGTTAGTGGGTCGACCCAATAAAATATGTCATGATCAAGCTCAAAAAAGAGATAAGCTTGCAAAACTAAGGCTAAATTAGCAGCGTAAGGTAGTCAAAATATAAGTAAGGGAGGTAATGATGAAGAAGAAAAAATATAGTCCAAGATCCTTAACTAAACGGGTCAAGCAATCAAGATAAGGTACAAGGTTAAGCATTTAAGGAAACAAGAAGAACACCATCACATGTCGGGTCGAAAGAATTGAGTCATGGTTGGATCTCGAATTTAAGTCAGAAGGTAATTTAGTATCATGGTAAGGGCTATAGTTTAGTCTTATTAACCAGAAAGTCTCATCAAGAAAATAGTGTACAAGGAGACGTGTTTAGTGGGACATGATATATCTACATGAAGGTGGACTCGTCTAGGTCTTGCATGTGAAGTTTGTTGGAGGATAACAACTAGTATTACACTCCGAATATCAAAGTCGCGGTAAGGAACGTCAAAGAATCTAAAATAGAAGGTAAGGGTTCAAGAGGTGACAATTAATACAAGAATAAAGGAAATCAAGTTGAAGCATGAAATAAATTTAATTAAGAATCCAATGACATAATTTAGGGACACAGTTCTAAAGGAAGAATACTGTTAAGGAACGATCAAATACAAACGGTTAGAAAGTCACAATAAAAGATCTAGATTTAGCGAAAGGTTGAGTAAGTCAAGATTGAGATACAGTTACATAGTTTGGCAGACGACTAACAATACTTGAGTATATACTACTATCATAGTCATGAGTGATATGAAAATTAGTGTGGAACACTTCTATCTCATTAAGGTTACCTTGGTGGCCTACCATTATATTCTTTTAAAAAGTAATTTCAAAATAACCATCGCAATTTGTATTTACTCTAAGCCATCCAATCTAATCACGACTAACATTTAAATCATTTTCATGAATCTCATAGTAACTTTTATCACGTTACTACTAACCTTTCCAAAATTTAACATTTCAATCCAACTTTAAACTCCCGAGTTAATGAATCATGAATCCATAAAATTCTATATCACTTTATAACTTTAAAAACTCCCAACTTGTCTCAAATAATCCTCAAGATAGACACTTAGCTTATCACGGCAATCTAGCATTTATAGCTCAGTATTTTAACGCACTTATCAACCATAATTTCTCCTTCTAAGTCATTGAAACATAATCACTAATTCTTAAACCAAAATCTAAATAAATTTTAACCAAATTTGAGAATTTTTTTCCAAAAAAAATCGTTTTTATATCTTCCCAATCTTTTAAACCAAAATTTTAATATCATTGCTTCCACTTAAATTTGAAATTCAATAAACATATACATCGCAACTTGTACGACTCAATTTAATAGTTCATACTGCCACCCCCTTTTTTTGATCATTATCAAACCAATCTATATACGTTTAAAGATGTATAATCATAATCCAATAATTCATGAATAACATCAATTCCTGAAATCGATTTATATAGATTCTAACTATTTTCCTCCAGTATCAAAATATAATTTTATAATCCTCTGGTGATTACTACTTAGAATCTCAAGATAAATTTCCTTGGTAATATCCCAACTTATAAACTTCTAATCATTAAATCATCCATTTAGAAAAATGCCCTTATAACTTAGTCAAAGTCTCCGTGTATTCCAATTCCTTAATGTAATCCTTCTAGCCATGTGTTTGACCAATAAGAATATAGCAGTATAGCCATCTTCCTAACCATTATTAAGCACAAGAAAGTAAGGGTATTGGTGAAAAGAGTTCAAACAAGATACAAGAATCAAGGGAGGAAGGTGGATTAAAATAAGGGAAAAGGGAATTTAAATCGAAGCTCAAAATAAGATTCTCAAGGGTCATCCCAGGAATCTCTCAGGAAATTCTAATTGTGATTGAATATCCTCTCATTCTAATACCTTACTTTCTATATTCTATAGCAGGCTCGTAGCAGTACAACTAAGTCGTTGTGCTAAGAAGATATCGTACTAATGCGAATCACGACCTGCATAAACTGGAGAGATAAAATTGTGTCTCCATAACTATCTTGAAGACATATCAAACAAGAAATCAATTTCTGAAAAAGAAGCAAAATTATCAAAGGAGGACAGTTGTTTTTAAAAGGAGACAATTAACAGCAAGAATTTGATAAGAGTTTTCCTAATATGATTGAGTACCTTAACTTATATCTTATATCCTACTGCAGGCTGTAGTGATTCTCTAGTTCGAGTACCACTACGAAATCACACTAGTTGTGATTGTGACCTGCACGGACCACCACTAAAAATATGTCACGACCCGCACCCAGTGCAAGGGCACGAGAAGTGACGAACGCCCAGCCTACGCCGCAGTGTCGGCGGTAGAACGCTGTCTTGAGTCACAATATCTAACATATTCTAAAATAAGCTCCGAATGGAGAGTAATAATAAGTAACTCAATCACAATACTAAGATGTAATAGAAGAATGAATCTTAAGAGAGTCACAGATAAAAATAAAAGTCTAGGTGTAAACCACCAGAATAAATCTCAAGTACAACTCATAAAGTCTCAAATAGTGTAACGTCCGTATTTCGAAATGTGTATTTTCGATTTAAGCCTGCATGTATTTCAAACTTGTATTTAATTTTCTCGAATTCTGGCCTGTAAATTTATTTTGGCTCAACTTGTGGATTTTTGGTTTTCTCGTAAAACGAGTTTTTGGACCTGGCGTGGTTTTATTTCATGGAGAAGGGCTTGGTTTGGTTTGGTTCGGTTTGAGTTGGACCACCTTAGCTAAACTTCTACCCTCAACACAACACAACCTTCCTCCATTAAAATCCCCACCTAACTTTCTCTCTCCTCCATAAATTCCATTAATTTCTCCATCTTCTTCTTCCTCCTTCTTCCACCAACACCATAGGCAAGTGCACCTTGCCACCAAATAAGCACCACATTTTATTTGTCTATTAGCTAGATTAGGCCATAGAGAACAATATTAGAACTTGGTATTTTGTGATTTGGAGTCTCCATTGTTCTAGATCTAAGTTTTAGCTATTTTTGGATTTTCTTGATTTTAATCTATTAAAATTTGGTTTTTGCTTATTTTGAGGCTTCCATGTGGAAGAGAATTCAATTTTACACAAGTTAGAACTTTGAAAATCCAAATTTGGTTTTGTTTTGGCCAAGTTATGAAGATTTGAATTCTAGGGTTCTTGGAGTCTTCCTCTCGGCCTGATGGAGAAGACAACCCCTCGGCCTGCGCTCTTTAGCGCAGGACCGGACTGCACAACCCCTCGGCCTGCGCTCTTTAGCGCATGGCCGGACTGTGCAACCCCTCGGCCAGCGCCTTGCGCTGGGCTGACTTGCGCTGGAGCTCTTTAGCTCCTGCGCCTTCTCTCCAACTGCGCGCTCGACTTGCGCGCTGCTCGCCCCATCCATTCTCCTGCGCCATCCATTCCCCTGTGCCATCCATTCTCCTACGCAATCCTTTCCCCCAGCGTAGCCCAACCCCCTGTGCAACCTACTAGCCCATGATGGTTTGGTTTTATTTTTTAGACTTGGCTTCTCTTTTGTGGATCAGAGTTTTGAGATGTTGTTCCACACAACACGACTGTCTTGACTCAACACAACCTAGCACAGTTTTTGGTGTTTTGCTTATGACTAGTACGGTTTTCATGAATTTTGTGATTTATCCCGTGGCGGCGCACTCCTGACTTGTAACCTGCAACTTGTAACTTGACCTGACTTGATGCCGTTGCGATGGCTAACTTGACTCGTATAATCAACTCTGACGTCGTGGGTGTTCATTCTGCTGCCTTATGCAATCCACTTGTCTTGTCTCGTATCATGTCTAGGACGTGACTCCCTGGTTACCACGGTCAGGGATTCACTCTGAATATGGATTAGGCTAATGACTAGAATCAAACTATAGTTTATGGAGAATTTCCAGTCATAGACGATCTCGTTATCTAGGCGCCTTAAACGGACTTGTAGCCTACCGTCGAGTAGGGCACATTTCTAGCACACTGTTAGGTGTTGCACCCTCTAAGTCACCTAAGGGTATATCGTCTCCTGGGCGATGTACCCAACCATACTCTCAACCCGCGGAAGAATAACTGGATAGTCTGCAGGGCTTGGGACTGGGAATTTCTCATTTGCATCTTGTTAGTAATTAGGCTTATGATAACCCTAGTTAGTTAAGTAGTAAGCCGTAGTATTTGCTTGGCCGCTTGTAAATAGATGGTGTCCAGCCTGGTCTAAGTCTCGTCTAGGTCCCTATTCCTGGAACTCCTGTACATGATTGTTTTACTTATCTTTAACAATAAATAGGTAGGGACAAGGCGCTATTCAGGCGAAGGGTTACAACCCCGGTCCTTATTTGGTTTACGGGTTGTAACTTGGTTCCCGGAATGGTCCCACGTCCCTAGTCGTTTATTGCCTTGTTGTACTCTTTAATACTTGTACTTTCTTTTATTCCTTATGATTTGATATGCTGGTTTTGTTCTTATTTTGTGGCCTCCTTTGTGGCACTCTCTCTTTCTGGGGTTTGACCCAGCCGGTTTTGTGTGGCCAGATTTCGGAGTAGCTTCCGAGGATCTACCGAACTTCCAGCCCAATGGTGACAACTAGATGGAACCCGGGCCAAGAGTTGGTTTTCCTTTTAGATTTGCCCACTGCATTATAAAGTTATTCTTTTGAGGCGTTTAGCCGACGAGCACCTGTTAGCTCGATACACATTTACTTACTGTCTTCCTACGGGCTGTAAACATGATTAACAAATCCTAGGGTTGATCATGTATGACTGAACTCTTGCTAGTCCTCGTATTTTGTATGACTAGCTTCATGATCAACTGAATATGTAATATTTGGGACGCCTTTTATTGTATATTTGGTGATCTAACATCTTGTAACTCTTATTACTTGCTTGAGATTGAGACAATAGGCTTGTTCATGACCTTAAGAGACTGTTGGCTTGTAGTAAACCCTCATATATCTAGACAGCCATGACCGTATAGCGAGGTGGATTCCATTTCAATATACGTAGCTGGCTATGTCCGCCTCCGCTCTCCAATATTCTGGTTCTGGGGTGTGACTTGGTTTAAGTGGTGGCCCATGCAGGTCTTATAAATCAAGATATGTGAGGGTTTATCGGATAGATGTCTCAATCAGTACTCGTCCTTGCTCTCTAATCATATTCTCTGAATCCCTGAATTCTTGTCCTAATCATATGCTTGTATCGTTGATCTATCCTGGTCCTTTCCTTATTGTTCCCTGTGTCGTCTTCTTCAGCGGCACTGTACCTGGCCCTGCCGACCAACGAGGTAGAGCACTTCCTTTGGACCCGCAGCAACCCGAAGATCAAGTCCAGCATTCCGGAGTAGCCTCCAGAGTTGTGCCTACTAGAGGAGAGTCACCAGTTCCGCCCATCCAGCCTGCAGATCCGGATGATGGCACCTTGGTAGGACTCATCAGGACCTTGATAGCTTCCCAGGATTGTCGGAGTTATGCCCTGCACCAGACAGTTCAAGATGCCTTGAACAGAGGCGGTCACCCAGGGAACAGCACGGCCAACAACTTCAAGCGCCTAAACCCTCCATTCTTCGACGGCAGTGAAGATGCGATTGCCGCGGACGCTTGGCTTTAAGATATCGAGGTCATTCTAGAAGCAGCCAGGACACCTGAGAATGAGAAGGTAGCGGTGGTACGCCTGCAGTTGTTAGACTTTGCTCGCAGTTGGTGGGCAGCGCAAGCCATGGGATTAGTGGCACCCATTCCTTGGGAGGTATTTAGAAAAAGATTACAGACGAAGTATTTTGATGCTGTGGCTCGGTTTGACCTGCAGACGAGACTTACCAACTTGAAGCAAGGAGGCAGAACGGTCGACAGTTATGCATCTGAGTTTTCTAGACTCAGTAGGTTTGCCCCCACCTTGGTGGCAACCGAGTTTGATAGGGCCCAGCGGTTCCAGTAGGGGCTGTATTTGGAGATCTTGTTAGCAGTTGAACAGTTCGAGCACCAGACGTTCGATGCAGTTTTGAGGGCAGCTAGGAGGCACGAGTATACATTCCAGAGGATCGTGGATAGGACCGGAGGTAGGAAGCGGTCCCACAGTCAGATGCACCAATCATCAGCTCCAGCCCCGGAAGCTAAGGGTTTGACTATTGGAACTCCGAGGCGGGCGGCCTCAGTGACATCGGTTCAGCATTCAACCCCGACGTACCCGTAGAAGCAGAAGCAGACTTCCATGATGGGATGTTCTCATTGCGGTAAGCCAGGGCACGTGGTGGCAGATTGTCGCAGGGCAGAGGGATTATGCCTGGCTTGTGGAGCGGCAGATCACAAGATAGGAGCCTGCCCGAATAGGGGTAGTTCATCCTCTTCCAACCTAACCAGTCCATCGGTTAGAGGACCAGCACCTATGCAGCAGCAGCAGTACCCGAGGCCATTATTGCCTCAGGCCCAAGCATTTCATCAGTAGAACCAGCATCAGTACACCCAGGCTCAAGTACAGAGTAGGCAGAGAGGTTTCCAGCAGAGGGGACCCGCAGCCAGAGGATAAGGTCAGGCTATGATGATGGCTATGGAAGAAGAAGTTACACCAGGTGAGATAGTGGCAGGTACTATTCTCGTCAACTCCTCTCCAGCATCTGTATTATTTGATTCTGGTGCATCGTATTCATTCATGTCTGCACGATTCGTGACAAGGATAGGATTGGAGCCCGAGTCATTATCAGTGAGGCTCAATATACTTACTGGTAATGGTCTTGTGGGAGTAGATCGAGTGTTTTCCTCGTGTCGGATCGTAGTTAGCGGTAGAGAGTTTCCTGCTAGATTTATAGAATTCCCTATGGCAGACTATGATGTAGTCTTAGGCATGGATTGGTTGAGGAACCAGTATGCTAGGATAGACTGCCATGTTGGCAGGGTTGTCTTTAGTATTCCAGGTGAGCCAGAGTTTTCATTTTCTAGAGGCGCAGTGGAGCCATCTTCTCCAGTATTACGGATGGCAGTAGCAGCAGTGCAGTTACCCCGGATAGTTGAAGAGTTTCCAGATGTCTTTCCAGAAGAGCTTTCAGGAATGCCGCCAGAGCGGGAGATCAAGTTCACTATAGACTTGATTCTCGGGACAGTCCAGTATCAGAGCGAGTCTACAGGATGGCGCCTTCAGAGTTGGAGATTTTGTACAAGATGATTGAAGAACTGAGGACCAAAGGATTCATTCGTGCAAGTGGATCGCCTTGGGGAGCCCTGATCCTTCTTGTGAAAAAGAAACATGGTACATCCAGGCTATGTGTAGATTATCGTACCTTGAACTCGGTGACAATCAAGAACAGATACCCTCTCCCGACGATAGATGACTTGTTTGATCAACTCAAGGGGGCTTCAGTGTTTTTGAAGATAGACTTGCGATCAGGATACCACCAGATCAGAGTCAAAGAGCAGGACATCCCGAAGACAGCGTTCAGATCTAGGTATGGGCATTGGGAGTTTTTTGTTATGCCATTCGGAGCAACCAATACGCCAGCCGTATTTATGGACCTCATGAATCGCATTTTCATGCCTTACTTGGATCAGTTTGTGATCGTATTCCTAGATGACATCCTGGTCTACAGCAAGAGCACAGCAGAGTATGAGCATCATTTCAGAATCGTCCTTCAGACGCTTAGAGAGCATCGGTTGTACGCCAAGTTCAGTAAATGCGAGTTCTGGTTCGATCGTATTTTGTACTTGGGTCACATCATTACCCGAGGAGTAGTGGAAGTGGACCCCCAGAAGATTGTGGCTATCGAGTCATGGCCAGTACCCAGCTCAGTGGCAGAGGTTCGCAGCTTTCTTGGGTTGGCCGGCTACTACCGACGGTTTGTTTTAGATTTTACGAGGATTTCAGCACCGATGATCCAGTTGACCCGCAAGGATGTGCTGTTCGTATGGACAGCAGAGTGCCAGGAATCATTTGAGAAGTTGAAGCGAGGTTTGATAACGGCTTCCATTTTCATACTTCCAGATGGGACCGAAGGATTCACAGTTTATTGTGACGCTTCAGACAGAGGATTGGAGTGTGTTTTGATGCAGCATAGGAAGTTAATAGCTTATACTTCACGGCAACTTCGTGATCATGAGAGGAATTACCCAACCCATGACTTGGAATTGGCAGTAGTAGTATTTGCACTCAAGTTGTGGAGGCACTGCTTGTACGGAGATAGAGTGGAGATATTTACTGATCACAAGAGCTTGAAGTATGTTTTCACCCAGAAGGACCTTAACATGCGGCAGAGAAGATGGCTCGAGCTACTGGTGGACTATAATGTGGATTTGCAGTATCACCCAGGGAAGGCCAACGTTGTAGCAGATGCGTTGAGCAGGAGAGCCGGAGTCTATTTCCTGACAGCGCAACCAGAGTTATTGGCAGATCTTCAGAAGATGGGAATTGAAGTGGTTCTTTCTACCAATGTGGCATTGATGGCCAGTCTACAGGTTCAGTCCAGCATAGTTGAGAGGATCCGAATAGCGCAGTCTACAGATTCCAAGATTCAGCAACTCAGAGCAGAGTGTGAGGCAGAAAGAAGGCAAGAATTGTGCATTCATGAAGATGGTATATTTCGGCACGGCACTCGTCTTTATGTACCCAGTGGAGATGTCAGACAGAAAGTCATGGCAGAAGCTCACAGTTCATAGTATTCTATTCATCCCGGTGGCACGAAGATGTATAGAGACATTCGTCAGCACTTCTGGTGGAATGGCATGAAGAGGGAGATAGCACGGTTTATCTTTCGGTGTTTGGTTTGCCAGCAAGTTAAAGCTGAACATCAGAGGCCCGCTGGACTTCTTCAGCCCTTGCCGATTCCAGAATGAAAGTGGGAGCATATGACCATGGATTTTGTGACTGGATTGCCTAGATTCCCGGCTGGTCGAGATGCTATTTGGGTTATAGTTGACCGGCTCACAAAAGTGGCTCACTTTCTCCCATTCAGAGTTGGGCAGTCTACGGCACAGTTGGCAGAAATGTACCTCAGGCAGATTGTCAGGCTTCATGGTGTGCCAGTCAGCATTATCTCGGACAGGAATTCAAGATTCACATCACACTTTTGGTATAGCCTGCAGGAAAGGTTGGGGACTCATCTTCAGTTTAGCTCATCTTATCACCCGCAGACAGATGGCCAATCGGAACGCACAATTCAGACTCTTGAAGACATGTTGAGGTCTTGTACCCTTGACTTCGGTGGTTCATGGAAGGATCACCTGCACCTGGTAGAATTCTCATACAATAATAGTTTTCATGCCAATATTCAGATGGCTCCATTCGAGGTACTGTATGACAGGAAGTACAGATCCCCGTTAGCCTAGGATGATGTCGGAGAGAGACAAATGCTTGATCCAGAAATGATTGCCCAGACAGTTGAAGTGGTCAGAAGAATCAAAGATCGTCTTCGAGTGGCCCAAGATCGCCAGCGCCATTGGGCCGATGCTCATCGCCGCCCCTTAGAGTTTGCTATCGGCGATCATGTATTCCTTAGGATCTCGTCTAACCGTGACGTCATTCGCTTTGGCTTGCGGGGAAAGCTTAGTCCTAGTTATATAGGGCCGTTCGATATCCTGGAGCGAGTAGGAGATGTATCCTATCGTCTTGCTCTTCCGCCGTCGCTAAGTGAGGTGCATGATGTATTCCATGTGTCCCAATTACGACGGTATATCCTAGACCATTCGGAATTGGTTGTTGGTACCAACCTTTCGTATGAGGAGAGGCCCATGTCTATATTGGACCGGAGAGAGAAGATACTCAAGAACAAGACTATTAGCTTAGTCCGTGTTGCTTGGGGTCATCACTCTCTAGGTGAGTCAACGTGGGAGCGTGAGGACGACATCCGATCGCGATATCCCGACTTGTTTGACTCGTAAGGTATAATATCTTCCTTATACCTTATGCTTTCCACCCTTGCTTACATGTATGATTGTATGATTGGTTGCTTAGTGTAGCTTGTTTGTGGATAGTAATGTGGGCTCTTACATCTCTAGGCATCTTGATTTAAATTCCGAGAACGAAATTCTTTTAAGGTGGGTAGAGTTGTAACGTCTGTATTTCGGAATGTGTATTTTCGATTTAAGCCTGCATGTATTTCGGACTTGTATTTTATTTTCTCGAATTTTGGCCTGTAAATTTATTTTGGCTCAACTTGTGGATTCTTGGTTTTCTCGTAAAACGGGTTTTTGGACATGGTGTGGTTTTATTTCATAGAGAAGGACTTGGTTTGGTTTGGTTCGGTTTGAGTTGGACCACCTTAGCTAAACTTCCACCCTCAACACAACACAATCTCCCTCCATTAAAATCCCCACCTAACTTTCTCTCTCCTCCATAAATTCCATTAATTTCTCCATCTTCTTCTTCCTCCTTCTTCCACCAACACCATAGGCAAGTGCACCTTGCCACCAAATAAGCACCACATTTTATTTGTCCATTAGCTAGATTAGGCCATGGAGAACAATATTAGAACTTGGCATTTTGTGATTTGGAGTCTCCATTGTTCTAGATCTAAATTTTAGCTATTTTCAGATTTTTTTGATTTTGATCTATTAAACTTTGATTTTTGCTTGTTTTGAGGCTTCCATGTGGAAAAGAATTCAATTTTACACAAGTTAGAACTTTGAAAATCCAAATTTGGTTTTGTTTTGGCCAAGTTATGAAGATTTGAATTCTAGGGTTCTTGGAGTCTTCCTCTCGGCCTGATGGAGAAGACAACCCTTCGGCCTGCGCTCTTTAGCGCATGGCCGGACTGCGCAACCCCTCGGCTAGCGCCTTGCACTGGGCTGACTTGCGCTGGAGCTCTTTAGCTCCTGCGCCTTCTCTCCACCTGCGCGCTTGACTTGCGCGCTGCTCGCCCCTGCGTAGTTTGCCTCAGCACAGTTCGATTTCAGCCATCCATTCTCCTGCGCCATCCATTCTCCTGCGCCATCCATTCCCCTACGCCATCCATTCTCCTGCGCAATCCTTTTCTCCAGCGCAGCCCAACCCCCTGCGTAACCCACTAGCCCATGATGGTTTGGTTTTATTTCTTGGACTTGGCTTCTCTTTTGTGGATTAGAGTTTTGAGATCTTGTTCCACACAACACGACTGTCTTGACCTAATACAACCTGGCACTGTTTTTGGTGTTTTGCTTATGACTAGTACGGTTTTCATGAATTTTGTGATTTATGATTCTAGTACTTTTTGATCTTCTTGATAGTGGCCCGTGGCGGCGCACTCCTGACTTGTAACCTGTAACTTGTAACTTGACCTGACTTGATGCTGTTATGATGGCTAACTTGACTCGTATAATCAACTCTGACGCCGTGGGTGTTCATTCTGCTGCCTTGTGCAATCCACTTATCTTGTCTTGCATCATGTCTAGGACGTGACTCCCTGGTTACCACGGTCAGGGATTCACTCTGAATATGGATTAGGCTAATGACTAGAATTAAACTATAGTTCATGGAGAATATCCAGTCACAGGCGATCTCGTTATCTGGGTGCCTTAAATGGACTTGTAGCCTGCCGCCAAGTAGGGCACATTTCCAGCACACTGTTAGGTGTTGCACCCTCTAAGTCACCTAAGGGTATATCGTCTCCTGGGCGATGCACCCAACCATACTCTCAACCCGCGAAAGGATAACTGGATAGTCTGCAGGGCTTGGGACTGTGAATTTCTTATTTGCATCTTGTTAGTAATTAGGCTTGTGATAACCCTGGTTAGTTAAGTAGTAAGCCGTAGTATTTGCTTGGCCGCTTGTAAATGGATGGTGTCCAGCCTGGTCTAAGTCTCGTCTAGGTCCCTGTTCCTGGAACTCCTGTACATGATTGTTTTACTTATCTTTAACAATAAATGGGTAGGGATAAGACGCTATTCAGGCGAAGGGTTACAACCCCGGTCCTTGTTTGGTTTACGGGTTGTAACTTGGTTCCCGAAATGGTCCCACGTCCCTAGTCGTTTATTGTCTTGTTGTACTCTTTAATACTTGTACTTTCTTTTATTCCTTATGATTTGATATGCTGGTTTTGTTCTTATTTCGTGGCCTCCTTTGTGGCACTTGCTCTTCCTGGGGTTTGACCCAGCTAGTTTTGTGTGGCCAGATTTTGGAGCAGCTTTCGAGGATCTACCGAACTTCCAGCCCAATGGTGACAACTAGACGGAACCCGGGCCAAAAGTGGGTTTTCCTTTTTGATTTGCCCACTGCATTGTAAAGTTATTCTTTTGAGGCGTTTAGCCGAAGAGAACCTGTTAGCTCGATGCACATTTACTTACTGTCTGCCTACGGGCTGTAAACATGATTAACAAATCCTAGGGTTGATCATGTATGACTGAACTCTTGCTAGTCCTCGTATTTTGTATGACTAGCTTCATGATCAACTGAATATGTAATATTTGGGACGCTTTTTATAGTATATTTGGTGATCTAACATCTTGTAACTCTTATTACTTGCTTGAGATTGAGACAATAGGCTTGTTTATGACCTTAAGAGACTGTTGGCTTGTAGTAAACCCTCATATATCTAGACAGCCGTGACCGTATAGCGAGGTGGATTCCATTTCAATATACGTAGCTGGCTATGTCCGTCCCGCTCTTCAGTATTCTGGTTCTGGGGTGTGACAAATAGATAAACAAAAAAAATACTAAAGTGTCAGCTAGACTATGGGCAAGTCCTCAGCGACTGTGGGATCCTCCTGAGGGTCTACGTCGCCAGTGTCATCTAAGCCAATGCCATAATAAGTAGGGCAGAACTCCTCATCATCACCTGTAAAAATTTTAATATGCCAAGTCAGGACGGAACGAGCACATATCTCTCATAACAGTTCATATCAGGAATGGACATATAAAGCAAACTATAGAAAACTATACATGAATTACTATAAAGAAAGTCAATAAGAGAGAGAGACTATAAAATGAGATATAATATGATAAATAGAGAAATGTAACCATCTACGTGATTTAGAGCATGAATTGGTTATGTAAACGGTCTGGGTTGCACATGGATACAGCTATGGAGTGCACATGGATACCTACTGGGGATAATGATCACATAACCAACTGCACTCTCCCTGCCCCCAATCAATACACAAGGATCAATGCATGTTATGTTATTGCACATGGATAACAACTACTTTATACATGGAGCTCATATGGTCATGATTGTACATGAATAACATATGAGTGCACATGGATAAATATGAATACATGGAGTACATGATGGCCATGATAAAGTACATGAACATGACATACTCGATGTATCCGAGGGGATAACATCGCATGAAAAGATCCATAGGGTACTAATCTGTGTGAACATCGTGTCAGCATCAAGTATACTATTCTATAACAAGAGAACATATCCAAAGAAGTATGAAAAGATCAGAGAATGTACTCGCCTGGCAAACTGAACTGCTGATGATGAAGTGTAGCTAAACAGGGGCAATATAAACCTATTTAAAGTATACACATGTCACAACCAAGTCTAAAATATCAAAAGAAATAGCTACAATGCAAGACTACATGCTTCTAGGTCCATTTTGGTCAAAGTCAACCCTCGGTCAACTCTGTTCAAACCTTGTCAATACTGGTCAAACCTGGTCAAACCTGGGTCAACTAGTCCGTCTACTAATTTCTAGGTCATACACAAAATTCTAGGTCATTTGGAGTTCGTTTGAGTTGAATTGGATCAAATTTGACCCAAAGTTGACTTTTGTCAATTTGGTCAACTTGTCGGCCAATTCGACTAAACTAGGCTCAAAATGACAAACCAAATCTGTCCTAGGACTCCTATAGTTATATACACCACTACGATCTATTCTAAGAGAGTTTCCAAGCATAATATCGATATACATATAGGTATATACACATACATGTGTATATACAATACAAGTCAACCTTAAATCTAAAAAAAAAAGGTGTGTGTGTGTGTGTCCTGTTGCTTACTAAAATGAGGTAAATCTGAGATTAGAAACAGAAAACAAAACCATGGTATACCACAAATTAATATACTATTATCTACATATATATACAAAGTAAGAAAACTACATATATATATATATATATATTTTTTATATATATATATATATATATATATATGTAGTTTTCTTACTTTGTATATACGCAATGATGTGAGATAATTTAAAGAGTCTAAAATCTGGAATTAAATCCCCCTCGACCCATTCTCAACATGTATGTGTTAGTAATAGGTTTCAACGGGGTTATATATATATATATATATATATATATATATATATATATATATATATATATAGTTAAATGTACATATATATAGCTATATAGTTAAAAAAAAAAAAAAAAAAAAAAAATATATATATATATATATATAGTTAAATGTACATATATATAGCTATATAGAAAGCATATATACTCATAAATGATGGAAAATTATGAAACAAAACCAAAAGTTGGTTCCCACATATCCGAAACCTCATATACATATTAAAAACTCAGAATTCACTACAACAAAAAACCCTTTTAATGACGGCTAAAAACCGTCAAACCATGACGCTTTTTTTTTTCCAAAGCAACCGTTATGAAAACGGGTGTTATAAATGTTTTTTAAAAGCGTCATAAAATAACCGTCATGAATAGTTTCTATAAAAGCGTTATGAATAGTTAATATATAGTGCACAATTCAGAACAATTTTAAAACGTCATGAATAGATAATATGTATAGGCTCAATGCATCACATTTATAACACTTTATACTATTCAAATTAGCACATTTATAATGCTCTATACTGCACATAATATATTACATTCCAAAAATTTAACATTATATATCACCATCTTTATTACATTTCTCAAAATAGTGTACATATCAACATCTTTATTACATTGAATATCCAAATACAGAATGTACCCAAAAAATAGGAATAAATCTCTCTTTTGCTATCCAAATACAGAATGTACCCGAGCTGCAGCTTGAAATGCATCCAATTCCTGAAAGTTCAACCCATCTTCAAACTCAGCTTTGCCGGTTGAAGAGGAACAAGATCCATTAAACCGGCGTACTAATTCCTCCTTGTAGATAAAAGCTACAGTAGCCAGCTCTCGCCCATTGGCAGCAGGGGATAAGTGGCACAAAATTGCCTTCTTAGAACTACATATATACAGAAAACAAACAAACAACCACCAAAACAAGAAGACAAGAAAGATTCTCTCAGTTTCTGATTAAAAATATTAATAAAACTTAGTACTAATCGTACATTAGAAACAATACTAAAATGTTGAAATTTAAAGCCCAATTACTACAGATCCTGCTTCCCAAGCCGCAACATGTTCTACTAGCAGCTCCACAAATTACACATTAACCAATAGCTAAACTACAAAAATGATGTAAAAATTTGATAATAAATCACCTGGAAGAGCAACACCTGGTACCATAGCTGATGCTGAAGGTGCCATATCGAAGCCACTGATGCGCTTGCTGCATTTGAAAAGCAATTATAGACACATCACAACCATCAGACAGATGCAGAGTCAAGCCAACAAATATTAGTAAACTCAACAACAAGAATGATAGTAAAGGAAAAAAAATGTGTTGCAGAGAGAAATCAAACTAACAGCTGTCACGACCAATCTTGCTACTTTTCTGATGAGTTTTTCATCTTCTCAGTTCTCGCAAGTTGAATCCAATCCCAGCATGATAGAAATGACTAAACTCATAATGAAACTTGATATTCTCATCATTAAGATGAACCTCCGATCATAGAAATAAGGAACAGGGTTCATAACTATCCAATTATGAGCTAAAAGTTCTAACAGACGAACACTCCAAATATTGGGAAAATACCAAACAAAACGTTCACAAATTGTTCCAATCCCAACACAGTTTAAACTGAATAAACCCATAAAGAAACGTGATGCTTATATAACTTACAGCATAACTAGGAAGATCAAACTTCTTTTGTTCTCCAAATGCTGTTTCTGAGTGCTTTAGCAAACAATAAGAAACATATCAGAATAACTCAGACGGAAAGAACTATGTGGTAAAGAAGAAATCGTAAAGGAAAACAACATAAATTGAAACAGAAAGGTAAAGAAGATTGCATGCAATGATTGTAGTGAGACTGATTCGAGTTGGCCCCTTCTTCTTTTTGCTCTGGAGTAGAAGTGCTTGAGGTTTTATTCTCGCCATGAAGTTTTGCTAAACAACAATCAGTTGAACCTGAATCTGAACGCAAAGAAGATGGTAATCACACAATTTTCTTGATATAAATGACCGATCAGTGTCCTAAAAAACAACTTACAAACTAAACGAACAAGCACAAAATTGAGTGGAACATCCCTTACAGAGGTATTAGAAGAGACTAGTCAATGCAAGTATAAAATTAGTAAAGAAAACAGGGGCACAAATTAACTTAGCAGATATGAAAGAAATAAATAGATAAAAGTTGAATATCTGAAAATATAATTACCAAAGGAATCTAGGAATCAAGAACCACCCAGTACAAATTACATGACACTTAAAAACAAGATCTATAAAGGTCTTTAAGTTGAAGTTGGATAATCATATAGCCAACTCATTAGGGTCATCAAAATTGAAGTAAAGTCTCAATGTCGGTGGTAGGTCCAGACAAATCCAAAACTCCCTTACAAACTTAAATTTATATGCAAATTTATCTAATGTGTTTTCTTATCTCAGAATTTACCATAAGTATATAATGTCCACAATATTAGGGAATATTGAATAAGTGTATTGCTGAATATAGTAAAGCAAGTAAAGCATTTAAGGTTTTTGAGCTAATGCTCTCACGAGGTCATAAACCAAGTACTGTTACTTACAACATCTTGATCATTGGCTTTTGTATGTGTGGAAAGGTTGATAGAGCTAGACACCTTTTGATGAGATGCCTTGTAAGGGATTGCAGCAAACACTTGCTACTTACAATATTATTTTAGATGGATTATACCGTGCTGGAAGAGTTGCTGACGCAAAAGAAATACAAGATAAAATGATTGCTTCTGGAACTTCCCTAGAACTCCACACCTATCATATAATATTACGTGGACTTTGTAGAAATTACCACATTGATGAGGCCATGAATCTGTTGGACACTCTATCATGTCAAAGGAAAAACTGGAAGCTACGACCTTCAATATTTTAATTGAAAGAATGTTTCAAGTTGGTAAGGTTAATGCAGCAAAGGATCTCTTTAACTCTATTCTTGCAAATGACATAGTGTCACCAGATGTTACTGGCTTGAAAGAAACTTCCTATCTTACTTTGATTCAAGTAATCAAACCATTCTCAATCCTTATTTATTGCAATGACAAAGTCACCACTTTCAGAAGTTATGAAGCGAAACATAATATGAAATCGATAAATATGTCATTCTGGCATCAAATTGAGCATCCTCAGTTCATCTATCTTGATTAAAACAATCAAGATTCGGACCAAAAACGATAACAAAATCTAACACAAAAAAGAAGGAAACAGCTCAAAGTACCTAATCGTCCGTCACTCCAAGACGACCTTTGCGCCAATCTCCTTCAACTTCGCCGCGATCTTCTCGGCCTCCTCCTTGGGCATCCCCTGCTTGATCACCACGGGCGCCTTCTCCACCAGCTCCTTAGCCTCCTTGAGCCCGAGGTCCATGAAGCTCCTCACCTCCTTTATGATCTTGATCTTGACCGCAGCCTCGAAGCCCTCCAGCTTCAGATCGAACGGCGTCTTCTCCTTCTTCTCCTCTGCCGCCGGATGCTCCTCCGCCTGCCCCCCTCCTCCCGCGGCGCCGGCGTCGGGGAATCCCATTCCCGGGGACATGACAGCCAGAACGGGCATCTGCTCAACCCCGAGGCGGCGGCGCAGGGTCTCTGTAAGGTCGGCGGCCTCGAGGAGAGTGAGGGAGGAGATGTCTTCGACGATGGAGGAGACGCGGTCGGTGGTGGAAGGAAGTGACGGAGTGGAGTAGAAGGAGGGGAGCGGTAATAGCGGATGGTGATGGATTCGGGAGCTAGGGTTTCTGGGAGAAAGGAGACGAAGGAAGGAGAGAGGAGGTCTCATGGTTGTGGATAGATTTGGGAAAAAGCAAGGGCTTTTAGAGCATTATTTGGGATCTGAGGAAGAAGATGAATGGGAAGCCTAAACCCTGCGTTTGGCCGTTTGGGAAAGAAAACATGGGGTTTGCTTTGGTTCGTGGAGTTACGCCTCCAAAGTCAAAAATAAAAAACAAAATTGTGGACAAAATTAGGGTTAGGGTTTTGGAGTTGGGGGAAAGGAAGGAGAAGAAGAAGAGAGGAGGGTGTAAGGAAGAGGAACTGACCCATGAGGGCTTCGGATCCGAGGCCGACGCCGGAACCGATGAAGTGGCGGAGGTTGCAGACCCATGACATCGACGACGCCGGAGGGCGACGAGGAGCGTGCGCGACGGCCTCGAGCTTGTCCTGGAGGGCGACGAGGAGCGTGAGGCCCTCCTCAAAGAATTTGGATCTAGGGTTAGGGTTTTGGAGTTGGGGGAGAGTAGGGAGAAGAAAGGAGGAGAAGGAGAAGATCAGAATGTTTTGGGGGAGAGGCGGGCTATAGCAAAGATTTTGCCAAAAATTGAAGTTAAAAAATATTACAAGTTTGCCACCGCTCTAAACTATTAATAACGCTTTGTTTTATAAATGTTATAAAAAGCCCAGAATTAGCCAAAACCGTCATAGAAAAAAGGTATTTTTCAACTTAATAACGCTTATGTATCAGCCGTCATTAAAATTCCTTGTCGAGCGTCATTAAAAGGGTTTTTTGTTGTAGTGATTTATAAGCTAAAAGGCTGGAAAACAAAATATCATACTTCAACTCAAAATCGAAATTAAAGAAAACAACCCAATTTCATACAACGACCCAAAATGCAAAATACACCAACGAACCCGCGAAACTCGGTATACACGTTGGTCTCGACCCACGTAATCCATTCGTATACTCTCAGGTTCGAAATCGTGTCCGTGTCGTGTCCACAGAATGCGTATCAGAATTTTTCGATACCCCGTGATACGCGTGCGTTCTCGCTCGATTGAGCGCCGCACACGCAACGAAAAGCCTCGTGCTTATGCACGTAGCTAGGGGGTCCTAGGTAGGTCTAGGAAACGGTGACACGGTGACACGCTGCCCGAAGCAGCGCATGCAGCACCCGCACCCGCGCGGCCTGCTGCGCGCGCCCGCGCTTGCGCTCGCGCGCCCTCGTGCGTGCGGTTCCGGCCTCGTGGCTCACACGTCGGGCCACGTCATGACTCAAGGTTTGCCCTACGGGTAGTATAGGTATAGGTTGACCTGTTCCGGGTCCTGGAACGGGTCTTTGCTGCGTCGTGTGCGCGCACGACGTCCGTTTCAGCGACAAAAATAACAGGCTGAATGCACAGTGGCTGAGCGGTGTACACGCGATTTCTTCGCGCTCGCTCAACGAAAAATTGTGAAATTTTAGGAGCATGGGGGCAGAGGTTGCCCCCACGTGCTCAAGAAATTTCACGCGAAAATACGGCCTGTGCATCGAGAAACAACGCGCGGACAGCAGGGCACGCACGGCCTCGTGCACGGGATCCGTGCACGTGCGTCCGTTGCTCGAAACGTCGCTGATACGCTGTCAAAACCAAATCCGTCTTCACAAAAGTTTATCAAAATAATATTATCTAAACATCCATGAAGACAAAATCGAAAAATAGCAACTTTCTATCCTAAGCGGCATTTCGTCGAACATGTGTCGTAAAGGACCGACACGTGTCCGATGCCGCCATCAAACGAAGTCGAAATCCAACCAAATTTCGTTTGCAAGTCTAGGGCACCTATATGGATGGAAAAATGAAAGAATTTCCAAATTTACAATGGTAGATTAGGGTTTACCTATTGAGTGTCAAAAACTCAATAAACGGGGCTCCTCGTTTATCGTGTTGGTCGATTTCCCTCCAGCAAAAGCCTCCGCCTCCATGCTGGAAATGCTCCAGCAGATCCTCCTCTCCTCAATGACCGCAATGGAGTTCGTTTGGGAAGAAACGGACTCCGGATGAAAGAAATAGGTGTTTTGGAGAGAGAGATCTATTAGGGTTTCCTTGTGGAGGCTACAGTTCTACAAATGAAGAGAAGGGGAGGTGGTTACTGCTATTGGGCGGCCAAAGGGGTCTCTAGCAGTTAGGGTTTCACTTGGGCCAACTCTTTCTCAAGTAGAAATGGGCCCAAATCAAAAAGCTTAAAGGCTTACATGCAAAAAGGCTAAAATAAATCAATTAAAGCCTTAAAAATAATCTAATGCCTAAAATAAATTCAAAAAATAAAAATAACAATTCTAAGGCATGGTTTGGCCCCTATACAATGTCCACTAAGGTTAAACCGGTTGCTAGCACAACACAAGTCAACATATCTAGAAAATCACAAAAAGGCCAAAATGGCTAAAAGACTAAAATCATCTAAACCACTCCAAAAATATAGATTAAATCTAAATAAAATTTTAAAAACAAAAATATGAATTTTAATTACATTATTAGGCTTCCAGTGAAGGTTGACTAAGGTCAAACTACCAAGTCACCAGTCTACAATCAATCAAATCACACTGCAATCAATCTAATTAATAAATAGATAAAAATTAAAAATAAGAATCATAAAAATTCAAATAAATCACAATTACTAAAATACCCTTAAAATTGAAAAGTGAGTGTGACACTTCAGTATTCATTTTTATTAAGCATGAAGGAGTAAGGAGGAGGAAGGATAGTTCCACTCACTTGCATAAAATGGTCTTCTTATTCCGATTGCACACGTTCACACTAAGCGTAGCTCCACCAGCGAGCCACGTTCTAATACTCATTCCGTCTACCAGCTAATAGAGACTGTATTAGTCTCAATTCTCCTAATTTTCAACCCAAGTTACGGTTCAACTTTCTGATCGCGTCCAACAAGCTAACCAAGTGCCTCGTGCGGAGCGGGGCATTACACCAACCACTCTCCTGGCCCATCGGGATCCCATGTCATGCCTCGCTGTCAGAGGAGCGATTGTCCTTGCTTGTGCGTGATGCCGTGCGAGTCTAAATTGTACTCGTGCAAGGCCAGGTCCTGAAACAGCCAATTTAAGCTAGGCCACAGAGTCGCACAGAGTGTCCCCATTGCGGCAAAAAGTAAATGAACACAATTTGAAACAAAAATCTAAGCTCTTTATTGGTATTCAAGAAGTATTACAAGCGGCGCTAGGCCAAGATAACAATTCTCTCAAGCCCTCTCCTAAAACATAAAAGGCGTGTTCCGATACATTATGTCCTGTATCTGATATTTCAGCTCCTTTACAACACTCCAAGGCTCCAGAGTTAGCTCCGTGCCTTAG